>BQNB010018427.1:0-68310 GCA_026074375.1 Tanacetum coccineum | reverse complement strand
TAACTACCACTACTACCAGAAGCTGTAAACTACTAATTGGATGCCACAAAGGGCTACAAAGGAGTCCTATTTATACTAGAACTAAGCTAAGGGTCTTGGTCTTCACTTGTGTTTCTTCTGTGAGAGAAACTGAGGGTGTGTTTCTTGTGTGAGGAGGTCATAAGTCGATCTCAACCATCAGATTTGAGTGTCCTCCAAGCTTTATAATCTCCACCCTTGATTTTCTTGTTTTATCTCTTGACAAACGGGGTGTTAGGGGATTGCCAACATGTCAAATGGCCCATGTGAAGTGAGGTTGAGGGATGGTGATGATTTTGTCTTGTGTTGCAGGGGGGGTGCTGGGAGGAAGACACAATTAAGGCAATTTGGCGCCAAATTAGGTTTTTCCATTTGTATTTTGTTTTAGTGATAACAGGGGTGAGGGTTTGGCAAGATTTGCCCCTCAACTTGTATGGTATGTTTGCAACCACAGTCCTTGTGGTGTAAATGATATAAAGGAGTTGGCAGTTTTGGCCCCTCCATTTGTATGTTATGTTTGCATGGAAAGTCCTTGTGGTGTAATGAAGTTAACGACTTAACAGCCTCATCAATAGGCTCGTTTAAGTGTTGTGTTTGGGCCATGGTTTGGGCCGGTTAAGGGTTTTTTTTTTTTGGATTTTGATTATTAAAAGACTTCATAATATTTAAATGGGCTGACCCGGCCCATTAGATGGGTACGAGTTGGCCCATTTAACATTTCTTTGATATCGGCTTTATCTTTGACTTTGACTTTGTCGGGGTTGATTTTTTGGTTGACTTTGACTTTGACTTTTTGACTTTTCACACTATTTTCATTCCGTGCTCGGTTTTGTCCGTTTTGCTTTGATTTTTTTGTCTTTTTCTTAGATATCCGTTACCTGCACAATATAAATGCAAAACACACAAATACAATGTATTTTTGGTATATTTTTGCTCTTTTAAGTCCGTTTTATTAGGTCAAAGGTATGTGTATTTAAGCACATATTAAAATCCCTCATACTAAACTATTGCCGTGTCCTCACGCAATGCTACAAGTAAACACTTAAGAAAACTAAGAATCTTAATCCCCCTTGACTAATTACCTCAAAAAGTAGCTAAGTATTCATCAAAGAGAATTAAAGAATCAGTAGTTTTAAAAAGCCCCATTTTGACCATTTTTAAATATTTACACTTATTCCCACACATATTTTTGTATTTTTCCTTTTTCTTATTTTTTGTATTTTTCTTTTTAAGCAACTAACATGTTTGACTTTCGTTATTTTCATAACCGTTAGAGATCATAGAACAAGAAACATTTCAATCCTAAAATGCCCAAGAAGGATAAATTCATCGTCCTCGACTTTTCACTCATCCCAAACCAAGCTTAAAAATGAAATCACCATTAAATATGAGCTAAGATGCTAACACTACTCATACTTGTACCTTGTAAACTTTTCACTCCCGACAATTATTTCATATTATGTTAGTGTGCTTATTTCGAATTTCAACCATAGATCAACGTTTTGCAAAATTTCTATGCGTCACGTTCCACCCAAAAAGTAATAAGTTTGAAGACGACATCATCCCATGTAGCGACTTTCATCTCGACAAATTCTAACCTTGCGGCTAAGTGACCAGGCTTTTGACACCCCAAAGAGACTAGTATCGGGACTCACGGACCTTCAGTTTCAACACCCTTGGATTTCCCGTATATACATAAAATTACAATTTAAAATGTAATAGTCTTAGTTCAAAAGCATATTTTAATTTAAGAAAAAGAGATTTTCCCTATATTTATTAAATCACATTTACTACACTTAATATAATTACACATCCTTTAAACTAATGAAATCGTCGACCTTTTAGAAGGCTGCAACATCGGTTGTGAGCCGGCAAGATGCATCAAACTTTTATCAGTCTCGGATAATTACTATGTGCCTTATTTAGAAGACTGCAACATCGGTTGTGAGACGGCAAGATGCAGTAAACTTTTATCAGCCTACAATTTATTATTATTACCACATTTTTCATCATTTTTTAACATATAATACCACGATATAGAGAAAATTTATTTTTTGAAAATCTAAGTATAAATTTGAACTAAAATTATTGATATCGACTATACTTCAAAAATTATTGATTAAATTTAATTTTTGAAGAGAGCACGTATTATTAATCCGGTTAGAAGCTTATGGGAGAGAACAGCCACAAACTAAACTTATGAGCTCTTAAGATTTCCAACTAATCCTTGTTTAGCATCCAACTCATACTTAACTCTATCATTTTTCGTTCTTCGCGAATTTAAAATCTTTAATAAAAAGATCCGCGAATGCTTAGTCTAAAAGTTAAGGGACAAGCTAGAGCGCAACATGCTCGATCGAGTCAAAATTTATTCTTATTCTACTCAGCAGGAAAGTCAAAATTGTAACAAAACACTTATTAATATTTGGAATTTTTTAAAATTTTTCATTTTTTTGGTATTTTTGGTGGTAAAAACGGGATTACGTGAAAACAACGGCTGCAGGCACAATCAAATCGATAGATCCCCCCATACTAGAACTGAACATTGTCCTCAATGTTTTAAGAATGGTCTCTACGTAAATCTAAGGCCGTTTATTAAGTATGCCAAAAGATAAACGTTAGTCGATTAGATTAGGATATTAGATTCCCAAAATGAAGCTGAGGATGTGAAGCTCGAGTGATCGAAGGACAAAAACCACGAGCACGAGAGGCTTCAAACATCAGGGACAATCCTGGACAATCATCACAAAAACACAAGCACACGAGAATGGAAGAGGCACACCTCCTCATGTTACACTTATTAGAAAATAGAAAGAAGATAGAAGGATAAGCATGGGTTGCCTCCCACGAAGCGCTTATTTTTGTTAACCGAGTCTTGAGCCTGACTCGACCCCCCATACATGAGCTGGTTAAGGAGGATAGAAATGGAGAAACGGAACATCCAAGATAGGAATGTCCCCTCTAGAAATCATCATCGGGCTTTCAGAAATGAGCTGGAAAGCTTTAAAGCCCCGATGAGATAAGAGATGAGGAGATTTCTCCTCATTAGAAGCAAGAATACCAGGATTGAAAACGTTGTCCTCATTTTCGGATGAAAATGGGAGCAAAGTGTCAAACACTGGAGAAAGAGGATTACGAATGAATGAAAGATCCGCGAATGCTTAGTCTAAAAGTTAAGAAACAAGCTAGAGCTCAACACGCTCGATCGAGTCAAAATTTATTCTTATTCTACCCAGCAGGAAAGTCAAAATTGTGACAAAACACTTATTTTATTTTTGAAAATTTTTAAATTTTTTCATTTTTTTGGTATTTTGGTGGTAAAAACGGGATTACGTGAAAACAACGACTGCAGGCACAATCAAATCGATAGATCCCCCCATACTAGAACTAAACATTGTCCTCAATGTTTTAAGAAGGGTCTCTACGTAAATCCTAAGCCGTTTATTAAGTATGCTTAAAGATAAACGTTAGTCGATAAGATTTGGATATTGGATTCCCAAAATGAAGCTGAGGATGTGAAGCTCGAGTGATCGAAGGACAAAAACCGCGAGCACGAGAGGCTTCAAAAATCCGGGCAATCCTGGACATATATCACAAAACACAAAACACGGAAAATGGAAGAGGCGAGCCTCTCACACAACACACTTATTCATTACTACTATATAATTATATTAGGATAAGCATGGGTTGCCACCCACGAAGCGCTTATTTTTGTTAACCGAGTCTTAAGCCTGACTCGATCCCCCATACTTGAGCTTATCAAGGAGGATAGAAATGGAGAAACGGAACATCCAAGATAGGAATGTCCCCTCCATAGATCATCATCAGGCTTTCAAAAAAAACCTGAAAAGCTTTAAAGCCCCGATGAGATAAGAGATGAACTTTGTCCTCATTTTTGGATGAAAATGGAAGCAAAGTGTCAATCACTGGACAAAGGGTGGGTTGGGTGGGCAAAAGTCTAGGCATAAGAACATAGTTTTCAGAAATATTACCCAACACTTTGGTAGTCAAAAGTCCCGTATCGGGCTCAAAGTAAATTCCATCATCCAGCGGTTTCGCAGGAGGACGAGGGGATGATGGAATATCAAAATGAAATGACTCATTTTCAGGAAGTGAAGTGGAATTATTGCTAAGCAATTCTTCAAGGAAAAGGATATCCCCTTCGGAGTCATAAATCACATTCACTTTCGGATATTCCATCGGACTCACTTGGGGTATGGAAAAGGTCCTCAATACTAGACTTTATTAATTCGTCCGATTCGGTTTCCGGGATTAGTTCGAGATGCTTATCCTCCATATTAGAGAGTCCGATTTGGTAAATCGGGTGTTTAGTTTGTGATTGCGGAGGAAAATTTCTTGAGATATTCTTGTGTAGCAAAAGAATACTCGTAGTCGTCATCATCATAACAAATGAAATTGAACCGTTGCGAAGTTCTATCATAAGCTGCCTGCTCTTGTTGCAGAAGCTCTTTCTTCTTTTTCCTAATTTCAATACTCATTCCATTGAAATTTTGTTTAAGCTCATCAATCTTAATTTCACATTCCCTTCTATACTGAATATCTATTCTCTCAGTACGATAATCTTTAACCTTTAAGTTATTAATTAAACTTTTCATTTCATCTAAATATTGCTGCTTTAGATCCTCCATATCTTGGATACTCATTTCTTGAGGAGGTTGATGAATGACGGGAAACTGCGGGGGTTTAATTTGGTCAAAACCGAAATAATTAGAATCATAACACGGATTAGGTTCGTAATAATTCATTGGTTGACATTGAAAAGTCTCGTGAGGACCCCCACAATCTTCACAACAAGGATATTGTTGGGATTTACAGAATTGATTAGACAAAAGAACAAAAGAATGAAACAAGAAGAACTAATTTAGCATTATGGGATTTTAGAAGACTTGAAGTCAAACAGTAGTTATCTTCTCATTCAATGCAGTCAAACAACGATTAATGCTGATTGGAGATTAATTACAACTTGAAGATTAATGCTGATTTAGTTTCCTAATTATTTAGTCAACCATATTAAATACATTGACTAAGTATTTAATATAATTGTTGACTGGAATTAATTTTCTTTTTTCAAGTAATATGGGCTATCTCTTATTAACGAGATAATAGGACACATTGTTTTATATTTCCATGATATATTGAGCTTCACAACGAGATTTAGTAAACGTAGTGTTGTGTTTTGAATCTAGTAGTAGTTAGTTAGTTTAATAGTTATTTAGTTAATAGTTAGTTTGTAGTCTCAAAGTATGATTTGGGGCAAGATAGAACGTTTGATATAAAACCTTGGTTTGTTAATATAGTGTTCTTATTATTCCGCTGTGCATATTTATATTATCTATAAAACATATCCTAGATGGGCTTAAAAGATCTCCACAATTGGTATCAAAGCCTGGTGGCTCGTAATATCTAGGATATACAAGGTTTATGGAGTCGATTCTATAGATGACGTATTGTTCATGGTGCTTATTCGTCCATGCAAGTTCAAGATTGATGATGTTAGTATGTGTTTATGCTGCCAATACTTCATTGCTACTGCCTGATTTTATTAAATACTACTGCTTCGTGTATTAGTACTGCTAGGTTTAAAAGCAGATACTACTGTTTGGTTTGTGTGTTTGTACTGCTAGTATTAAATGAGTTTGTACTGCTAGCTTTATGCGATAACAAATAACACACAGCTTGGTTCTCGGATGGGACAAAGATTCAATTAAATTAAAAAAGGCTATTTTGGATTTATTGAAGATGTGATTATGAAAGACGATTGATTATCACTTATTTGATGTTGTAGTTGAGTTTCACAGGTGCGCGTTCTTATCATATCTTAAAGTGGGTGTTACACTTTAAAGATAACTTGTTCGTTTTATATGGTGTTGTTCGAAAGACTTGTAGTTGCTCTAGCCAATGTGTGATTTTTCTTATGATGCTCTATGAGCACATTGGCTATCACTTAAAGGAGTTACATTGTAGTGCTCAGTGTCTCATTTAATAGGATAAATGAGGATTCTTTCAAGGGGTTGCGGTCTACTTATACTTCTTGGTTCAGTATAAGTTTGGAGTCACGTGGATAAACAAGACATAAGACACAAGTTTAGGATATTTAACTTCTTCATCAAATTCGTTATACTCAGTTTTCTTCATCAGTAATCACTACAAAAAGCCTACAGAATTGATGATGTTCATGCACAGTTTCAGGGGAAGGTCATTACTACTGCTAGTCATTATTAATATTGCTAGTTTAAAATTTCTACTGCTTGAGTTCATTATTTGTGTTGAACTTCATGGGGGGTAATTTGAGTCAGTGGAAAGCTTGGAGTAAAAGTTTTGAATACTATGATTTGGGGTGGTAAAGATCTAAGGTGCTTATATGTTCCTATTGGTTGAAGACAAAAGGGGAAGATGATTATTTGATTTGAGCATCTTATTGTCCGGTGGTGGCATGATTGGAAGATTGATAACTTAGGGGAAGATATTTAAAGTTATGGGGAAGCAGTTTACAAAGCCAAGATTTGTTTCATTCAGGGAGATCCGGTTGATCTCTATTCAGGGGATCCAGTTCGTGCAAGAATTTTGTTTATTTTGTCATCATCAAATAAGGGAAGATTGTTGGGATTTACAGATTTAATGAGACAAAAGAACAAAAGAATGAAACAAGAAGAACTAATTTAGCATTATGGGATTTTAGAAGACTTGAAGTCAAATAGTAGTTATCTTCTCATTCAATGCAGTCAAACATGCGATGAATGCTACAATAATTGAAGTTAATTACAACTTGAAGATTAATGCTGATTTAGTTTCCTAATTATTTAGTCAACCATATTAAATACATTGACTAAGTATTTAATATAATTGTTGACTGGAATTAATTTTCTTTGTAAGTCTTATGGTCTCTCTCTATATAAAGAGATCATAGACACATAGTTTTATATATCCAGATATATAGAGCTCTCCCAATGAGAGTCTAGTAAACGCGTGTGTGTGTGTGTACATAATAGTTAGTTAGTTACTAGTTATTTAGTTAATAGTTAGTTAGTAGTCTCAAAGTATAGATTTGGGGCAAGATGGAAATGTATGATAATAAAACCTTGTTTGATAATATACTGTTCTTATAATTCCGCTGTGCATATTTATATTATCTGTAAAACATATCCTAGATGGGCTTAAAAGATCTCCACATATATTGTTGTTGAAAACTCGGTGAAGTTTGTGGAAAATAATCAAAGTTTTGATTGAAACACGGGTCCTGATTGTAGACAAACGGGACTTGAGGTGGACAATCATAACCATAATGGGCATCGTTCCCACATAACTCACAAGAGTATGTCACGTATTGGGGTTGTGGAGGTGGGTATGAAAAATCCGGAGGATTATCGAAAGAATTCGGAGTCGAATCATAAGTGAAAAAATCTCCGTTCTTTGAATGGCATAGAAAGCAATATACATCTCGAAGATCATTACCACACCATTTGCAAGTACACCATCGACAAGGGTTATAGCCATATACCGATCCAAAATGGTTTCTCCACTCCATACAGCATCAGTCATTGTCGACTAAAGAATTAACGATAATGAGGGTTAAGAAGAGAAATCAATGTTTAGAAGAAAAAAAGACGATTATTTTTTGGGTTTTTATAGCTTTTTTAAACAACATATTTTATCTAGAGGACAAATTAGCGATCGAATAACTTTTAACTATAAGTCAATTGCTTCATGGTAACTCTCTAAAAGAAAAACACACAAAGGAGCAGAGGAGTGGGAAATAATAATATACTACTTATATTAACCAAACCAAATCAAGTGACCCTTGATAAGGTTTAAAGAAAGAGAATCAATGAAATCCGAGTAGTATGATATTCCCGGGTCGTTCTCCCAACGAGGCGTGCAATGGAAAGTCAAGAGTCGGGTTGATATTTGATGTTTGAATGGAACAAGATTTGATTGGATTTGATTTCTGAATCTACGGGAAAAAATAAGTAAGGCAAGCTAAAAACAAAAATTATTAAAGCTAAAACCCTACAAACAATAACGGGAATCCTAAAAAACGCGACCTAAAACCTAAATTATCAAAATTTAATCCTAAAATGATTATTTAACTTTTAATAAATCATAAGTGACTAAAATGCAAGAACAAAGAAAAGTAAACCAAAAAACGTATTGCCAGTTAAGGTGGAAAAAAACGAAGAAAAACGATAACGGGACCAAATCATGTTCTTTAAAAAACCAAATTCTACAATTTTAACCCTACGAATACAAATTTAATTTTCCTAAATCCTAAATGGTAAAAGATTTTTTTTAAAAAGAATTATATTTTTTTGACTTTTATATTTTTTTATATGAATTAAAAACACTTTTAATGAAATAAAATGATTAAAAATACTAAACTATTTTAGAAAAATCTGAAAAATTCAGGGAAAGTGCATTGCACAGTGCTTGATCTAAGAAAAATAAAATGGGGTTGCCATCTTATTGGAATAACCTGGGAAAAAGCCCAAAAGGCTGATAAGCTAAATGGGTAAAAAAAGGGTTAAAAGATTAATTGTGCAAGAAGAAACTGAAGCCCTATTGGTGTTAATGGTTAGTGTGCTGTTGTTTGGAGTGTGTTTTCTTTTATTGTGTGTGCATAGGTTAGGTCAGAGGTTCGACCCCTGTGGCCTGTCCTTTTTAATAAATATTTTTTTTTAATTTTCTTTTTTAAAAACTTGTAAAATAAGCAAATGTAACAAACTTTAATAAAACAACTTTTTTCAAAACTTAAAATAAGCTAGGAAATAAGCTAAAAAATGGACAGATTTTAGCCTATTATAACTAAGAAACTAAAGGCTTAAACTGTGGGCTTATTTTAAGCACAATGTGAAGGCAAATAAGCAACGATAGGACGATATTACCTAATAAGCTCTATGACATGAGAATAAGCAAATATATAAGCTGAGAACACACTAAAAAGAAATTTAAAGACTAGCAAGGAAAAATAAACAAAGTGTTCATTGAGCCTAAACAGCTAACTATCTAAAAGAACTTAATAAGCTAAAGCAAAACTTACATAAGTTAACTTAGTCCAAGGCCCTATCCTAATAAGCAATAAAAACTAAATAAGCAAAGAAAAATGAGCAGGAAAACTTTAAAAAGCCAATAAGCACTTTGGCCAAAACAGTTAGCCAAACAGCCCTAGGGACAATTTTCTAGCTTATTTTTAGGCTAGAAAAAGAATCCTTATGGTTTAGAAACTTATATGACCTTAAAGCTTATATTATAAACTACAATAAGCAGTAAAGAAAAAGGAATTTGAAATTCAAATAAGCCAGGAAAAAGGTTGATGAAAAAGATTGTTTTCACTCATCTTATGCTGATTTTTTTAGTTTTTTGAAAAGACAAAAAGACTAAATGCAGGCCTAATTTTAAGCTATGAAAAGAGTTTTAAAAGCTAAAATAAGCTGAAACAGATAGAATAAGGACTACAAACTACTTGTGCAAGAAATATCAAAATCTAAAACTATTTCTAACTATTCTAAATTTGCTAATGAAAAATGGATTTGAGCTTTGAAAATGGACCTTGTCAGATTTGAATCCTAATGCAAAAGTGACAAGACTCATAACCAACAAAAATCATACTGCTTTTAAAAACACAAAAATGGACCCATGCACAAACCTTAAGACAACTTTTTAGAGCACAAATCAAATGAAACAGTTTTAAAGGATTTAAAAACAAAACAGATTTAAAGGATTTAAAAACAAAACGGATTTAAAGAACATATATAAAAAAAACCTTAACACTTGATGTCTAAACTTTAAAACCTTGAAAAACAGATTAAAAACAACTTGAAAGAGCTTGTGAAAGATGACAAAGTGACACAGAACAGTTTATCACCCATTTTGACCCATTTCACCTCTTGACCCAAACACCCCTTTAAAGACAGATTTTGCAATTTAAAACTAAAACAGATCAAGAGATGTATCAAATAAGAACCAATAAGCATAATAAAGACACATTAAGCATAATTAATACATAAATAAGTACAGATAAGCAGAATAAGCTATTGAATAGTAAATGCATAAAAATGGACTATAAAATGAAATTTAGAAACTTACAAAGATCCTTAGCTGTTGGTTAAGACTTAGCACCCAAAGACAGCTTATAACTCACCCTATAGCTTCCCAAGTAGCCACTAAGAACCCAATTTAAGCCATTTCCTAAAAATATTTTTAATTAATCTAATAAGCTTGCAAACAGAAGACCATTCTTTCTTAATGTAACAGTAAAACTTATAAAAATCTTTTGTAAAGCCTTTTATGAGTGTAAAACAGTTGGTATGTGATTATGTGAGCTTTTATGAGAAATGGAATTTGTGATCAGATAAAAAGGCTTAAGTGCATAAAACAGTTTTTGCATATAAACCAATTAACTTGAGTTTTTAATTGAACATAAAAAGATTACAAGGCTGAAAATTTAATTGTTAGATTTTAAAGACTTAGAAAATTAATGGTTAAAACATTAAAAAGTAAATTACACTACTCCTAGATTACACTCCCCCCTTTTTACAATAAAAACCTAATCTATTTATAAAGAACTAAGGGCACAAGGTGTGCTACTTGTGCTTGTTGTGTGAGAGCTTCAAAGGTCAATCCAAGCTATCCATTTTGCATTGTCCCCAAGGTCTAATATCTTAGCCATCAATCCTTTGTCATTTACCTTTGACGAATAGGGTTTTTGAGGATTGCCAAGGTGGCATTTGTTGTTTTGTGAGTGGGGTTTAATGGAAGGTAATAGTTTTGTCATTGGGAACAGTAGACGAGGTTGAGAGTGACAGAGATGGGTGAACAGGGTATTTAGCGGGAATGGGTTTTGGTGTTTGACTGGGTGAAAGTTTGTGGGGTTTTGATAGGAATGGCTCCTTATCTTGTATGGTTGAATTACATGGATGGTCCTTTGTGGTATAGATTTTTGGGGAAGTTGGCAGTTTAAGCCCCTGAGGTTGTATGTTGTGTTTTCAAGCCTAGTCTTTGGACTAAATGCCTAAATCGTTAAAGGGGTGTTGGGCTAACGTTGTTAAGGGAGTGTTGGGCCATTTATGTTGGGCTTTTGGGCCGTGTTTATATAAAAAAGATTTTTGGATTTTTTGGTTTTCATGTAATACTTTAATGGGCTAACCCGGCATCGACTTTGACTTTGACTTTGTCAGGGTTGACTTTGACTTTGACTTTGTATTTTTCACGCTCTTTCCGTTCCGTGCTCGGTTTTGTCCATTTTGGCTTCGTTTTTGTTCTTTTTGTTGATATCTGTTTCCTACACAATATAAATGCAAAACACACGAATACAATGTATTTTTGGTACATTTTTGGTCATTTAACTCCGTTTTTAATGGAAAATGGTATGTGTAATTAAGCACATACCAAAATACGCCATACTAAACTATTGCCGTGTCCTCACGCAATGCTACAAGTAAACACTTAAGAAAACCAAGAATCTCAATCCCCCTCGACTAATTACCTAGAAAGGTAACTAAGTGTTCATCAAGAGGAATTAAAGAATCATTAGCTTTGAAAAGCCCCGTTTTTATCATTTTTAATTATATACAATTATTCTCACACATATTTTTGTATTTTTTCCTTTTTCTCCTTTTTTGTACTTTTTTAAGGAAATAACTAACGTGTTTGACTTTCGTTATTTTCATAACTTTTAGGGATCATAGAATAAGAAACATTTCAATCCTAAAATGCCCCAAAAAGGATAAATTCATCGTTCCCGGACTTTTAAGTTTTCACAAACCAATCTTTAAGAGAAAATACACCGTTAAATATAAGTAAGATACTATCACGAATAATTCTGTATTAACTTGTGTAACGTTTCACTACGACTGTTATTATATCTTAGGTAAATGTGGCCATTTGATTTCAACAATGGATTCAACGTTTTATGCCTAAATTTCTATGTTTCTGTTCCAAACGAGATTAATAAGTGTTGTAGGCGGATCATCCTGTATCAGCGACTTTCGTTCGGCAAATTCACACCTTGCGGCTATGTGAACAGGCTTTTGAACCCCACAGAGTCTATGTATCGGGACTCACGGACCTTCGGTTTCAAAGACTTCTTAGGTTTCCCGTAATATACCATATAATTAAAACTTTTATTTGTTATAGTCTTAGTTCAAATGCATGTTAAATTTAAGGAAGGAAAAAAGAGATTTTCCCTATATTTATTAATTCACGCTTACTACACTTAATATAATTACACATCCATTAAACTAATGAAATCCTCGACCTTTTAGAAGGCTGCAACATCGGTTGTGAGCCGACAAGATGCAACAAACTTTTATCAGTCTCGGATAAATACTATGTGCCTTATTTAGAAGACTGCAACATCGGCTGTGAGCTGGCAAGATGGGTAAAAACTTTTTTTGCCCACTGTTTTTATTTTTATTTACCTTTATTTTTTTTAAACATATAATACCACGATATAGAGATAATTTCGTTTTAAAAAATTTAAGTATAAATTTGAACTAAAATTATTAATATCGACTATACTTCAAAAATTGTTGATTTAAGTTTAATTTCCGAAGAGAGCACGAATTATTAGTCCGGTTAGAAGCTTATGGGAGAGAAAAGCCACAAATTAAACTTATGAGCTCTTAAAATTTCCAAATATCTGTTTAGCATCCAACTAATACATAAAACTCTATCCATTTTTAATGGTCCTTCGCGAAATTTCTGGCGATATTGCTTAGTCTAAAAGTTAAGGAACAGTCTAGAATCAACACGCTCGATCGATGTAAAATTTATTCATACTTCTTCCAGCGAGCAAAGTCAACATTGGTGACAATACAATTTATTTATTTAAAATTTTTAAATTTTTTCATTTTTTTGGTATTTTGGTGCTAAAAACCGGATTACGTAAAAACAACGACTGCAGGCATAATCAAATTGATAGACCCCCCATACTAGAACTAAACATTGTCCTCAATGTTTTAAGAAGAGTCTTTACTTAAATCCAAAAGCAGGTTTATTAAGTATGCTAAAAGTTTAACGTTAGTCGATAAGATTTGGATATTGGATTCCCAAAATGAAGATGAGGATTTGAAGCTCAAGTGAACGAAGAACAAAATCAGGAGCACGAGAGGCTTAAAAATCCAGGCAATCCTGGACATACAACAAAAACCACAAAACACGAGAAATGGAAGAAGCGAGCCTTCTCACAACACACTGTATTATTTACAACTTTTATTATATATATAAGGATAAGCATGGGTTGCCAACCCACGAGGCTTAATTTTGGTTAACAGTGGTCTTGAGCATGACTCATATCCCTTATGATTTGGTCTAAGTGAGGTTAGATATGGAGAATGTTCATCAAGATTGGAATTTTCCTTCAATTAGATCATTTCATCGGGCTTTCAGAAATGAGCTGGGGGAAAAGCTTTAAAAGCCCGATAAGATAAGATGATGGAAGATTTCTCCTCTTTAGAAGTTAGGGATATTACCGAGGATTAAAAATGTTTGTCCTCATTTTCGGATGAAATGGGAAGCAAGTGTAAACACTGAGAAAGAGGATCCAGAATGAATGAGATAAGAAAATTCTTTTAGTGATAAAAAATCTCTTGGATTGGACTTCAAGAATATCCCTGGATCGAAATCTTGTTTCTAGTTTCGCTGGAAAAGAAACTACAAGGTCGGTTCCGAGGGATCACAAGAAAGAGTGAAATCGAATCAGTGGAAGGGTAAGATGGTGGGTTAAATACATATTTTAGGGAAATGAACTTTGGTTCTTTGTTGGATTATCAAAAAATATCCCCCAACACTTCCATAGTAAATTTCACCGAATCGGGCTCACTATCAAAAGGAAGCTAAATAATCTGGGGAAGAGATAAAATCCAAATAAGAAGGGGATTGCCCTACTAATCTCCTTCCAGATTAAGCATAAAAAGTTTTTAGTTTCGGGTAAAGTATTTCAAAGGTATGTTTAGTCTCATCTAAGAAAAGTTAAGCGATGTGGTTGAGTAAAGACTTGGTCACAATAAATCAGATATGGAGTGGGATTATCTTTTAATGCTTTGATCTTAGCAATAAGAAGATTGACTATTCAACAATTTTTCACGAAGTACATATTCTTTGATTGTTTAGCAGATATCTGTCATTCATCTCTCCAACTTCTGGATAAAATCTCCACCACCACTAAGCTGCGAGATCAGAATCGGGAGGTGATAGCATCGACATAATGAATGTGCTTCATTGTAGAGGAGATTCATCAGCACTCTGAAGAATTATCATTGTTGGAATCGATAACAGTTTCCAGAATCATGTTTAAAGAGTTTTCCGGTGCGGTAAGGAAAAGAGTAAATCATACATTAATTTTTCAATAAACGGATATCTCCCTTCGGATTAAAGTCGGCTTCAACAATTCCCGGTGGAATTGGAGCGATAAGAGCGAGTTCACCGGCGAACTCCTTGAGAAGGAAATCAGTCTTAGGAGAAGATATCACGTTATCACGATTAAGCACGGATTCAATTAGACTAGATTCAGCATTAAAATGATCATTACCTTTTAACCGGTGGAATTGAAACTGATGATCAATCTTTCACCTCATCCTTTTTTCGGAGAAGAAATAATCACACACGGGCAAATTCACATTCACTTTCGGATATACCATCAGACTCACTTGGGGTATGGACAGGTCCTCATACTAGTCTTTTATTTAATTCGTCCATTTCCGGTTCTGGAATTGAGGTCGAGATGCTTATCTACATTATAAGATGAGTTCCGATTTTTGGTAAATCGGGGTGTGATTGCGGTATGGAAATTTTCTAGAGATAATCTTGTGTAGCAAAAGGAATTGTTATCACACTAGTTTAATCCTTTACACAACAATATCTATACCAATATTGCTAGAATTAAGAATATTAGAGAGAGTTAAGTAGAAGAGAAAAACTATATTAGAGTGAATTGGAGAGTTACAAGGATAGATAAGTAACCTACCACCCTTAACCAAGTGTGGTGAAGGGATATTTTCATACCCTTGCTTCTAGTTGGATCATGGGCTTTCTTAACGGGTCGGGCTTGGCCCTAACTTGGGCTTTCACCTTAACATGGGACAAATTAAGATTTACAAACCAAGCCGATGATACCCGAACTAGCCTATTACCATAACAAGACCTATTTGACTTAATTGAGACCGATAACATTCTTGTTTTGAACTTTATATATATTAAGGCTAACAATCTCCTCTATGTTGATGGTCTCTTTCTTCATACTCATCTGTTTCACCGATGACATTGAAGATTTGGACGTTTGACGTTTATATGCTTTGCCTTGTTATGGTCTAGTTGGTTTGTAATGGCTTTGTTCATCCATGCTTTGTGATCTTGATTTTGAGCCTTAAGCTTTTGATCTTTTGAATTCTTGAGATCGTTATCTTGCGTCATTCTCCTTGACTTGACTTCTTGATCAACTTGTGCTCTTGATCAACAGGCTAACTATGTTACAGTCTTGTTTGAATATGTGATTATAAGTTCTAACAATCTCACCAATTGAGATTCTTTATTTGATTTGAGGCTCTTTGATGGTGGGGAAGTTTTAGAATCAACTTTCTGTGACGTTTGAATGATTGACTTTGAAAGCTTGAGTTTGAGCATGTGGTTTATGAAATCGACTTCGCTAGAATGCGGCTACAACACCGTCGTCTGAACTGAAATAAAGACAGTTAGCAATAAAGGATGAATATGGGCTTTTGTCATTCAATCTTGTCTTTGGTTGCTTTATCCTCCGGTTCCCGTTTTATAGTTTAAATTATCTATACATGTGATCAGGTTGATTCATAGATTATCCTTGACAGGGTTTCCTGCATCAATGGGTAAGGATCTGTGCTTACAAGATTGTATTAGGGATTCACCATGCTTGTAGTTCTCATTACCGGAACGTCTCAAAGATGACAACACGGTAAGGTGAATAGTTAGTTTCTATCTTTATGATTTAGTTGTCATTCATTTACTGGACCAAATTGATTTTCCTGTTATCTCATAGCTTTGATTCATATAGATAATCTTGAAGTCACTACCAAGAGCTTGTTTTGATGTTGGCTCAAGCAGGATTTCCATCTTCCACTAGGTGAGATATTAAGTATCCACCTCTGATGTTCTGGCATGATTCAAGGATAATGCATAGGACTCTTTGTTACAACTTGTGAACTTTGTGGTGTTAAAAGTGTTTACTTTTGGACATTGTGTACTGACTGAGATTTATAATGGATTTCTTCTATGGCTTAGACTTGATTTGTGCACTTTTGGTATTAATTAATCGGAGGCTAGAGCGAACTGCACTATTCATTTCAACAATCTTCTGAGTGAGATGTCAATAGATAACGTGTGTATCTCCGTGACAAGTGAGACAAGTTTCTTTTGAGAGAAACTCGAATGGCTGGGAAGGGTTGTGCATTGCATCACTGGGTCCATGACGACTTTCTTCAATATCAACAATCATCTTTGTGATTTTGATAGATTATGTATTGACCCGGTTTCTGCCTAAGGTGTAAGGAGGGCTTCTTTCTTTTCACCCTTTATCCATACATTTCTTTTTAATTCTTCAACCCCTTCAATGCTTACCAAGACGTCATTACTAACACCTTGTTGTGATTGTTCCAGTGTTAGCTCAATCTTAGTCGGCATTTTTCCCTTATTCACATTCATCTCCAATCATACCTAAGGACTGCTATTTCTAACTATGGAGTGTCCTTGGGTAGATCCCTCTGGTTCTGGTTGGATCGTAGGACTTATACCTAACCTAACCACCTTATGACTTCAGAATCGTCGTGAAATTAATAGGTTGTTGGGTATAAAGATCGAACCATAAAACCATTTTCTGACATTGTTATTTTTAAATACTCCCCCTACACATGTGCTCCGAGATTCGAAATTGTTTAGCACATGAAGGAAAGAGTTGCACTTAGAGTCTTAAAGATCACATTCGTCTATAACATATTTTAATCACATTTTCTCCCCTTATTTTAAATAATAAAACACTTAGTATTTGAAATACCAATTGATTAAAATTTGACATGAAAAATTCCATGGGGGACGAATATATTATACCATGATATTGCATGAATTCAGATTTCGATAGCTCCCCTTCAACAGTATATGTGGGATACCAATATTTATTAAAACTTGACATTAGAATGAAAAATTGATATGACACCACAAAATGTTGAAGACTGAGTGAGATGCGTTAGTGAACACATTTTAATTTCACAGAATGTGTTTGGATACATAAAATTGACATTTATGAGATGTATCCGACACATTAAAAGGCTTTGTTTTAAAAAGCTCCCCCTCAGAAATTGATTCACATAAAATGACATTCTACGAAACTATAATTCTTTTGAAAAATTTATTCGAGGTAGAGAGTGTTGATTACACACAATTTTAAACCAATACACTTTTTATGGAAAATTACCACAAGTTTATTTGTAGGACAATTTTGACATTGAAAGTTCTTTTTGAAAATTATGTTCAACGGTTTTAAAAACATGATAACAAGACTTCTCTTCTATTGTGTGTAAGCGCACTGAAACGTACACTTCCCTATTACATTGCTGGGGAACGTTGACCCGAGTTATTGCACTAGAATGTACTACGTACATGTGAAAAATTTTTGTAATGACATGTTTTTGAAAGCATTTAAAAACTCATGTTCGAACTTCTTTTAACACGCCACGTTCCCATGTCAATGTTATCAACATTTCTAGGTACATAAAATGTTATCTCCCCCCATTCAAGAGACATGTCGAGTAAATTCTTTTGGTATTTTTGAAATTTTTCTTGATTTTATTTTTGTTTTCTATGGTTTTATATTTTTTATTTTCTTTTTCAAAAAATTTTATAAATCAAAAATAAAGAGAGAATAAAAATTATTGTAAAAATTGATGTTTGTGGATCAAGCAGATTCATTGCCAGGAAACTCCAGGTTCATCTGGAGTCAAACTTTATACCGAGTCGTTCGGACAAGATACCTTAAACCTATCTTTCCGATAAAGCTTTTAGTAAACAAGTCAGCTAATTGTATTCCAGTTCCGACAAAGAATAATTCAACATACCCTTTTCAACCCTTGTTCATTTATGAAGTGATATCTGAATCGATGTGCTATGGTACGGCGAATGCTAGTTGGATGCTGAGATGGCAATGGCTGCCTTTGAGTCACAAACATTGGTATTTTATCAAAGTGGAAGCATAATATGTAGATGAGTTCTCAAACACAGAAACTTGTGGCGCATCACGCAGACAAAGAACTATTACTCGGCTTCTGCTGAATACATTGAAGTGCAGCCCTGCTTTTTTGTCCATGCCAGCTGACTAACTTATAACACACCTAGAAAATTGTATGCACCAGATGTGCTCTTAGTGAATTGAGGACATACCGTATATTCGAATCTGAAAAAGCAGTTTGTTCGGAAAACGGTGTATCCTTCGGATACCATCGAAACCATGTTTTAATGGAGTCTTAGGTACGAAATAAAGATCAGTTTACCGCAATGAGCTGTTTCTCAGTCGGATTCGCTTGGGATAGCTGAGCACTATATCATGTTGGCTTGTACAATATCTGAGGGTCTACTTGCTGTAGGTACAGAGTGCTCCGACCATTTACGATATTTCGTTTTGGTTTCGACCGGGAGTAACCACTCAATAGGCAGCATCAAGGTTGGTGTTTTATAGCCCATTGGTGTACCAATGCTATCACATGAGGTCATACCATGATTTTTAAGATGTATCTCTGAGCATACTTAGCTTGTTGAGAAAGACTAACTCGAGGAGATTGGGGGATCCATGATTTCTAAAAAGAATTTAAGCGCCCCCTTCATTAGACATATCAAACTTGTTGGTGCATTAGTTTTCCAAATCGTTTGATAGTTTTGGTGTTAGTAGAACCAATAAATTATGCCAATCAACGTAAATTTGACACAAGCAATAGGTCTTCCCCATGTTAGTTTATGAACACGTGATGGATCATAGAACTTTTGAGAATCCTTCGGATACCAGGAAGTTGGAGAGTTCATCATACCACGCTCTTGGTGCTTGTTTGAGACCATATAATGCTTTCTTGAGACGGTAAACTTTGTCAGGATGATATGGCGGTAACAAATCCATATGGTTGGTTTTTACGTACACTTCTTTCCTTCAGGGGGCCATAAAGAAATGCTGTTTTAACGTCCATTTTGGTATATGCGTAATTGATTTGTGTTGCCGCATACGCAATGAACCAGTTCAGTTCCAAATCTTTACCGAGCAACTGGTGCAAATGACTCTTCGAAATCAATTCCTTCCTTTTGAGCATATCCCTTAGCCACAAGACGATATTTGTTGCGAATGACAGTATTTTCCTCATCACGTTTGTTTTTCCAGAGCCACTTTAAGTTAATGACATTTTTGCAGAGTGGTCTGTCAACTAATTCCCATACATCTAATCGATCAAACTGATTGAAGAGTTCTTCCCCTTCCATCCCCTTTTTTCCCCCCCCACCAATGATTGATTCAATCCATTGCAGAATCATCCGGTTCTTTGATGTTTCTTTGGTTTGTTCGACTCCGTGAGTAACGAACATACTCTATCTGGACTTTTGTTTCTAGCATGACGTCTAGTTTACATGATTAAGTTGGATTTCCAATGACTTGTTCTAATAGATGATCTTTTGTCCAACGTTTTGTACAGAAAGGTTGGTAATGTTGATAGAAAGTATGATGTTTGACGAATCAACATGGACGAGACGATTTCTCCCCTTGTGCTTGTACCGGTGTATGTAGTTGTTGATTAAATCATCGTCGTTAATTGTGCATTTTCTGTATTGGTTCTGCTAGATTATTTCTCATGTGCAGTGACAGTTGTTACTTGTGTTGGGGTTTGGATTGTGTGGTAATGAATGTTCAATGGAGGTTGGATCTGCAACTTGGGTTGTTGTAGTAGTGTGAGTTGGATTTTGTTGTTATGTTGTTAACGTTTATCGTTATTATCAGCAGCATGTACAGCGGAAGACTTTGACATAACAGGAGAATTTCCATTGAGTAATGCACTGAACATCGGACTATATAGCAATTCCAGCTCATTTGACGTTGTTACTGTCTCAACAATTTGAGGAACATTTTCTTGACTTTGTGGACCGGGACTTAAACTGTCTTGTTCAAGTACTGTTGTCGAACATTGTAGACCGGGGTCAGAACCGACGTGATCTGACGCCATCTGAGGCAATTCGTCAAAGTTAACATGAATTGTTTCAACTATTGATTGCAAGTTTTACTTACCTATAAAATATATAATAAAAATACTACTTAGGTAAATTCCAACTATTCACCTTTAACCAAGGTAAAAAGTTAAAACTTACAAAAATAATATATAATATATATAATATACGTATGTTTAACCGGGTAAGTATGATCACCCGGGTCGTTATCCCCAATGACTAGTGAAATTGAAACCACGTTTAGGTTCGGATCCTGATTTGAATGAAACAAAGATGTTTGATTTGGAAAGATATATAAAAATAAAATTTAAATGAACAATTAAACAAACTAGGACTAATGGTGCAAATACCTAACAAACTAACGGAGGGACTAAACTGAAAAACAATTAAAATCGAAAAGTTACACTTTCTACCCTGAGAATCTATCCCGACGACAAACTAAGACCCAAATTAAGGTGAAATTTGAAAAGTTCTTAAAATGAAAAACTCAAAGAAGCAAAGTTGTAAAAGAAGCTAGTGGGAACAAAATTAATAAAAGCTATTAGGACTGAAAATCTCAAATAAGCTCAATAAGAGCTTATTTCTAAACTGATTACAGAAAGTGAGGTTTTGAGCTTATTTTCACTTAAACAGCCATAAAATACTCAAATTAAGCTTAAATCTAAAAAGGAAAAGTGATCTAGAAAGCTTATGATGTGCTTAATCTAAAAATGCAAAGAAAACTAAGCTAGAAGAACTTTTAATCTACTGAATTTAAGCATGAAACAGGCAAACTCAGGAAATGAGAACGGAACACCAAACTACATAATAAGCTGAGATACTTAATAGCTAAACTAGACTTTGAAACTTTAAGGACTTATAAAACTACTTAATATCTGACAAATTAAGCTGTAAAATCTAGACTTAAAAGCTGAATTATCAAATTTAAATCCTAAAGATTCTTAAGTTACAATGTTTTGGATTATTCATGTTTTTTGTAAAGACTTGTGACAGAAATTAAGCTTAGATAATAGCTAGAAAAACAAAATTTAAGACTTAAACTAAATTAAGCTATATGAAAACTTAAATCCTACTGAATTTTATAAGCTAAATCCTAAAATAACTGATCTAAATTAAGCTGAGAACACAGCAGTACTAACTGAGGTTAGTACTGCTAGTGCAAATATTCAGCAGTACTTTCAAGTGAAAGTACTGCTGATGCAATTTGATTTTTTTAAAAACAAAATAAGCAATGAAATAAGCTAAATAATGAAAACTAAAACTAAATTCTTAATAAGCTAAAACTAAACTTAATACTACTAAATTAGCCAGAATCTAAGCTAACAGTACTAACTTGTGAAAGCAGTACTAACTTGGAAGTTAGTACTGGTAGTGCAAAGGCTCAGCAGTACTAATTGAGGTTAGTACTGCTAGTGCAATTATGAGATTGCACTAAACCAAACACCCCTTTATCATTTTGACAGGATTTAGAAAAGCTTTTAAAGTGAAATCTAATGAACAAATACTAAATACCAGATAAAAACTAGCTTAAAACAAACTTAATAATCATGATTAAACAACTGAATAATCCTTAATCTAAGATCTAAACTATTTAAACTAATATTTTTGGATTTTATGAGTTTTTTATGACAGAAATGAGCAACTAATGATCTAAAACTATTTAAGCAAAAACAGATAAGGACAAACAACTAATAAGCACTAGAAGAGATATTTAAACACTAATAAGCAAAGAGAATAAGCAAATAAGCAATATTAAGCATATATAAGTCTAATAAACTAAGCAAATTTATTAAAACTGAAATAGAGAAGAATTGAAAACAAGAGAAACTTACTTAACTCCTTTAGCTAAAACAAAATGACCAATTAAGGCAGTACAAGCTCCTTGCATATTAATAGCTAAGGTATAGTCCTTGGATCCTCTTCAAGGTAGATCCCCTTCCAAAAGCTCGCTACAATTCAATAAGATCCATTAAACTGATTTAGGGTTTAGATAAGATTAAACTGATTCAATCAGCTCAATTTCAGCTTATAGCTGAAGGAGCTTATTGCTTATTGGGACAATATTTGCTAATTTAAATGAGTTATGACTTAAAATAAGAGCTTAGAAAATGAGATTTAAAATACTAAAGACTGAATTTCATTAATTAAAGAAGCTGATTACAATACTTGAAAAAGGAAAATTACATTTAAGAAAAATATAAATTTAAGCTAGACTAAATTACTAAAAACTAGATAAAAAAACGTAAAAACTAGAAAAAGAACGACTCTGGTGTGTGTGAGAATGAGGCCTATTTATAGTGCCAAGCTGAAGCTTCTAGGATCTCTAGCCTTGCTCTCCAAACTTTTAATCTCAACCAATCATTTCCCAAATCAATTGATCATCATTTGTAGCCGTAAGATCAAATTGTGGACACCTGAGGATTGCCAGGCTGGCATTCTTTGATGTGACGTTTGTGTTAGTTTTGTGAGTGAGTTTAGCACAAAACCCACCATTATTTGTGCTTCTTTCTTTGATTACGTGGCCTTTGAGCTTGAGCTAGGATAAGTATCCCCTTGATTAGACTAATTTGTCCTTGCATTTGTGCTTGAGCTTCCTTGAATTGACCAACGCACCCTCTAATTTTGATTTGCCCCTTGTTTTACCATGGGGTGAAAATGGGGGAGACGATGAATAGTAAAAGGGGTTCCCGCCTACTTCTTCGACAGTTAAAACTGTTGGAGTTTGGGAAGTTTGCACATTTGGTCCTTGTGTTTCTTTTCTCTCTTTCAAGTTATAAATAACTTTTGGAAATTGCAAGATTGGTCCTTGAGGTTTGTGATGAGAGGAAAGTGACTAAGGTTTGGGCTGAGGCTTGGCTTTTTGGGCTTCGACTTTGTACTCTTCTGATTCTCGTGTCCGTGCCTGCTTGCTTTTGACTGTTTTCTTGTGATTTTTGACTTATCCATACCTGCACACACAAAATACAAATACAAGCATATTTTTGCCATTTTTGGTCTGTTTTGGGTTTATTTGGGTTATTTTTAGGTATAAACGGATATGTGTATTTTACACTTATCAAAATTCCCCAAACTAAACGATTGTGTGTCCTCACGCAATATCACATGCCTTATAACCAAATACCTCGAAAATTCCCCAAACTAAACCTTTGAAAAGTAGCAAGGATTTTTGTTGAGAGAATTAAGAGATCACAAGTTATAAAACACCCGACTTCCCATTTTCAAAGATTTTTCCTTTTCTACGATTAATCTACCTAACTACAACTTATTTGTGTTGACATAATGTATTGTTTTCATTACCTTATTGGTAACTTTTAGGATCATAGAATAAAAAGCACAATTAAGTGTCTAAAAGATAACTTCATCATCCCCGATTTTTCACTTTTCCCATGCTAAGCTCAAAAACAAGATCATTGTTAATTACAAGTCATGACACTAACACTACTCATAAATACTAATTGTGTACTTACTTTTCCTCCCACAAATCCTACTTTTGTATCTCAAGATTTTATTTAAGTCATATACCCGAAGGCTCTTTAAGACTTGTTTCGATACTTATTAATTCCAAGAATAAAGTGTAATGGTTAAGAACGCAATAATTAACTCCTAGCTCTCTTCAAAAGATCAAATGTTCAAGAATAAAGTCCACATTGAGGCAACCAAAATTTGGCTTTTATTAGGCTACTTAGGCAAGGCACCATTCATGTCATATACCCTAAGGCTCTTTAAGACATAAATGGACCAATCTTATTTGCACCATATACCCTTAGTCATTAGGCTCTGTTAAGACACCAAATGTTAAGACAAAAATTAAGCAACATTATATATACCTCAGTCCTTTAGAGCTACAACATCGGCACGCCTTCGAAAGAATTGTGATAGAAAACATATTTCGACTTTGGATTATATAAGTAAACACCGGTGCCTTTTATCTCGAAGCCACATCGATAGCGAGGTCGACAAGAGGTTATTCTACTTATTATGACACCGGACTCCCTTATATGAAAACTCCAACATCGGCCACGCCTACCGTCACGGGATGAGTAATTGGGGCAGAGATACTTATTTATTTATTATTTTTGTATTTTTAAGCCAAATTAAGTATTCCTGATGTGTACTCATCCTAATCACAAATGAACTAAAGAAAACTTCTATTAGCTAATTATTAACCAAAAAACCATACAACTCTATTTATTAAACATTCATATAAAAGTGAAACAAGCTAATGGGAGAAAAAGCCACAATTAATACATATGAGCTTGAAAGAAATCCAACTATTCTACGTTTAATGTCATGACTTATAAATAACACTATCATTTCTTGTTCTTTGCAAGAGAAATTTGCAAATGCTTAGCCTATATAAAATCCAACTCGGCATATTTAAAATCTACTTGAGATTAGCACAAGTCTTCTTTTACTAACGATTCAAGTCTAGCATGTTTAAAGTCTACATGAGACTAGCACAAACTATCATCATTAATTGTTAAGGGAGAAAGCTAGAACTCTACACGTACGATCGGGTCAAAAATTACTTCTTATTCTTACCAACGGAAAACCTACATTCATGTCTTAACATTTTTTTTTATTTTTTTTATTTTTTTTTATTTTTTATTTTTCATAATTAAAACTGAATAATAAGACTGGAAAATTTAAAATTTTTGCTATTTTTGTGGGAAAACGGGTACGTGAGAACAAAACAATAAACGATAAACATTGTCCTCAATGTTTAAAGTCGGGTCTCTACGTAAATCTAAGCCGTTTATGAAGTATGCAAAGATAAACGTTAATCGATTATGATGAAAAGGATATGGATCTCCCCAAACTAATTTCACACAAAGGATAAGAAGCTCGAGTAGAACGGGAAACAACACCGGACACGAGAGGCTTCAAAGAATTTGTTAGGAGAGTCCTGCAAAAATCACAATAAACAAGCAACAAACATCGAGAAATCGGAAAGAGAACAAGCCTCTCTCAACACAACACATTAGATAAGAAAATAGAAAGAAAATAGAAAGGATAAGCATGGGGTGAACTCCCACGAAGCGGCTTGTTTTTAATCACCGAGTCGCAAGCTCGACTCGATCCCTGAATTTAGTTGTCCTTAGGGAGAGCAAATAGAAACGTTCATTGAAACTGCCACTGGATTGTGAGGATTCCGGGGTCAAAAATAAAATTCTCACTTCTATAGGAGAAAATGAAAGGAGATTCCTTATTGTAAGTGAAGAATGGAAGAAAATTCCAAATGATAAATGCAAAGGAATTGACATCTTCAACATTTAGAGGAAATATCTTACTAGAGGTAGATAATTAAAGCACAACATTTTCAACGTTCATTGGGGTGGGTCTGCCGGAGGTAGAAGAATTGTGTTTTTTGAAGCTATAAGTGTCCCGGAGGAATGTTCTCTTTTCCTTCTCCTTTAATGTTGTAGTAAGGATTTTTTTCATGAATGGCATGATAAACTAGTATACCTGGTGTGATTTACTTTGTCCTCGTTTCCGAGAGAATTCAAGGTAACCACTAGCCGATAACTCCGCAGTGAAAGGCGAGTCGGAATCTAATGGACGGATGTGTAAAATACATGTGGTGGTAGGCAATGAAATGGGTTTAAGTCCTTTTCAAATCTTTAGTTTGGAAAAATGTATAATTAACTCAATTGGATTAGCAAAAAGTGATTTGATTGGCATGACATTGATATTGATTGAACATCACGTGTAATTTCATCTTCACTTGTACCTTCTTTTTCCTTGATTTCTTCAACTTCTTGAGAAAGAGGTTTTGGTTTTTTATGTAAGTAAGTTGCCAAGATACACATTATCTTTTTCCTAATCGCAATTCGAGTCATCATTTTCCACACAAATCGGACTAACGAGAAAAACATCGGTGTTTTCCATGAACAAACCTTCTCTCCGGTGAGAGTAGGGGAAGTAGGATTGCTACTTGAAACTTCAAAAATGGAAGGGATGGTAAGATCAATTCCCGGTGGAATCGAAACGTTTCCTTGTGGTGAAGTAAGTGTTACGAAAGTAGAAAACTTAATCTCGACATCCTTATCCTTCTCTTCAAAGAGCGGATTCACGTTGCTAGATTTGAAACTTTCATCGAATTCGAAAAGAGGGTTTGAGTAAACTTGAAAATTTACTTCATGAAATTCCTTCTTAAGAGTTGAATCATCATTACCCGGTGGTAACGAATTAAGAGGAGCAAGTTCATCGGTGAACTTCTCAAAATTATCACTAGTCTTCACCGGAGAAGAACTAGGATGAAGAGAATTAGTGGTACTGCCACTAAACGGATCTTCTTTCGAAAAATCGATAATAGAAATGGCGTGAACACAATTCTTATCTTTGTTTTTCTCAGATTTATCGGCATAATAAACAAGTTCATCTTTTCCTACTCTTAAAGTCAATTTCTCTTCATACAGATCAATTAGAGCTTTTGCGGTTCGAAGGAAAGGTCTTCCTAGAATAATAGGCACTCTCGGGTCGGGTTCAAAATTAACCACCACAAAATCCGCAAGAAAAGTGAAACCATCGACTCTAACTACAACATCCTCGGCTATGCCCATCGGGTGCGAAATGGAACGGTTGGCAAGCTCGAGTGTCATACGAGTAGGAGTCAATGCTTCAAGCCCAAGTTTCTTGTAAATTGAGTGAGGTAAAAGATTAATGCTAGCTCCTGAATCGGCTAAAGCACTGGTTCTATCGAGCTCTTGTAAAGCACATGGAATGAGAAATTTTCCCGGATCTTCGAGCTTTTCGGGAACTTTGTTCATGATGATAGCGGAACATTCGGCATTCACAGTTGTGATAGCGATCTCCTCAAGAGCTTCTGCGTTTGTTTCCTTAGCAACGAGCTTAACCATTTGTTGAATTTTGGCATTTCGACGAGAGCATCCTTCAATCCAATCTCCAAACGGAGCTGTTTGAACATCTTCAAGAACCGGCTATATTGAGCACTCGGTTTATCGTGTCCTCTAACTTTCATCCTCTCGGGGTATGGAAGTTCGTATATTGTATTCGAATAGATTAGGAGAATATGAGTACTAGAATTATCTCTTAAATGGTTTTCATTGCTTTTGGATTGGAATTTCCATGAAATTAAAATCCTCTTCCCTCTCCGGAGGTGGGACATGTGCGGCATTGGCCAAATTTGGATTTTGCACTTTTTCCGTTGACGTCCTCCGTTTTTTGTTCGGGTTCTTTTTTTGGATGTGTTGAAACATCGAGAAGCATCGTTGTAGGAAACAAGAGGAATCGAAGTTCTTCCAAATCTTACCGGCTACCTTGTGGAGTGAAGCATGTAATTTGTCTGTTCGAGGATTTAAGTTTACGGTTTGACTTTGGAAGAGAGTTCCTGAATTTGTAGTAGAGGCTTGATTAATGAAAATCTCACAAAGACTTGTCAACAACTTGTAACATTAGCCATTTGATTCTTGCAAATTTTACCTTTGATATTGCACATTCTTCAATATAGCATACGTTATGCTTTGACGAAGTTTCAAAATCTGTTTTCAAAACACTATTTGTTGGAGGTTGGTAAGGTAAAACTTGATTGGTTGGTGTTTGGTATGGTGAGCTTGATAAACTGATTTATTTGGGATCGTTTTGGGACGGTTTTGATTAAAATTTCATCCACGTTTTTTGGTTAAATAAATTATTTGGTCCCTTGATAACGGTTTTTGTGGTTTTTTGGACTTTTGGGTGAATGAAACCACCCGTGTCTCATTTGACTTCCAAATTTTGAAGGTTGGTTTCTTTGGAGATAAATTTCCAACGGCAGCGGTTTGTTGAAATTAGGGGTTGGATGTTATCTGAAAAAACGTGAAAATCGTTTCACCTTGATTTAACGGACAATTGTTAAAAATTGTGATTTGATCCACAAGTGACACAAAACTTCCTACCACTGCTATGACGTGTGCAGGAGTAACAACTAAAGCTTTCATTTTGTACTCAACAATTGGTTCATTTTTGATAGTCATCTTATCCTCGATGAGAAGCGGCTTATTTGTTGCATATCTCGAAGGAATAATAGAGAGAATGAAGAATTAGAAAGAGGAGCATTCCGTACTCCACTCTTGCATCATTAGCCCGACTTCTTGAGTAACGAACTTTTGAAACTTGCTTTCAATTAATGGCTAAGACCTTCTTGAGGCGATATATATGCCAAAAATTGTCCACCCATCTGCTGCAGAATCTAAGTCATCTTGAATCGTTTGAATTCAAAGAAATTATAAAAGTAATCGAGTTGGTGGAGTACCGAAAAGCATGGTGAGGAGCATTGACGAAGGAGTCCTTTAAAACGATCCCATGCATCAAATAAATGGCTTCGTTGGGTTTCTGATAAAAAGTAATGATCTCATTCCGATAGTAAGTTGTTTTTTGAAGGAGGAAAATATTGTGTTTTATGATTTTGAAACAAGTCGTCCATGTGAGAATTGAATCTTTTGGTGGTTCTTATTGTTCTAACCCAACTCGGACTTCACCGTCTAGAGAAAAAGGGAATAGCAAAAGCTTAACCGCAGTGTTCGGGAACTTCTGAGATGTCTAAACGTTGAATGACCATATAAAAAAAACTGAAGGTGATTGTGGGGATCTTGTCTACCCGAGAAATTTGTTGCTTTGCACAAGATTGATTAACGTGCTAATCTCCGAAATTGTTACGGCATTGATGATCGTGGAACATCTATAAGCATCTTCATACCCCTCGATTTGGCTTGTAACATTTGGGCGCCATCGTTGAAGTTGTCGGCCATTGTAACAACAGTTTGATTCAACAATTGGTTTCAAAACCGGAAGAGAGTTTGTTGTTGACGACTTCTAACGAGTATTGCAAATTAGTGCGCCAAAAAAAGGAAAAATACAATTAAAAAGCACAACTATACTCTAAAAATTATTTTTTTTTTTTTATTTATTTTTATTTATTTTTTTTTTATTATTTTATTTTTATTTAACTGATTACACACGAAAGAGACTTAAACCAAATAATCAACTACCTCACGTACAACTTGAAAATTGCTTTTCAAGGTGAGCCGTACGTCTGTATGACACAAAAGGCAATGTTAAATCATTGATTACCTAATAGGGAACAATAGCAAATTTCACCAGGAAATAAAATGCTAATATCACAATAGAAATATTATTTGTTGGTTGTTCGTATAACCAATTGGTTGAATTATTATTTTTCTGAATTAAGACAATTTTTTATATTTTTGATTTTTCTATTTTTTTTTTTTTTTTTTTTTTACTTATACTAAAAAGAAAAGGAAAATATATATTTTTTTTTACTTTTTATATTTTTTATTTTTTTGTTTTTTTTTTTTTTTATTTGGATTTTTGAATTTAAGACAAAAATTAACTTTCGAGACGAAAGGAACCTTCAAACCAAATCGACAAACTATAAACGAAGGAATCGCTTACACAAGTCCCCGGCAGCGGCGCCCAAAAACTAGATTATGCAGTATATACACACTAAAAATATAATATAATAATAAATCCCGAGAGAAATTAAGAAATAAACCAAGTTACCCTGATAAAATTCACATCTCTAAAATATATATAATATAAAATAGAATACTATAATAAACGGGCAAGTATAATCACCCGGTTCCGTTACCCCCAATGACTTGTGTAATGGAAACTTCGTTTACAGTTTGGATCCTGAATTTGAAAAAGAAAAGAGTAAATTTTTGATTTTATTATACACTAAAATTAAATGCACAATAAAACACTAAGAAATAACAAATAAACAAATTACGAAAAGTAAATAAAATGCGTACATTTAAGAAAACAAATGCAATTTTAATTCTTAAAAATGTAAACTAGAATTCCTGAACCTAAATTAATGCTAAAGAAAATTTAGGAAAATTAAAGAAATTTTTAAAGGCTTTTTGGATTTTTTATATGAATTAAAACACTAATTAATCTAAATACATCCTAAAAATAGAAATTTATAATTGATAAAAATAAGAAAAATATATTCTTTTTTAAACTAAATTAACTCTAAATTACTTAAAAAGATGAGAAAAACATTTTTTATCACTAATTTTTCTATTTAAAAGGTTAAAATTAAAAAACTAAAGGTTTGAAAATTAAATGTTTTAAAACTAAATTTGAAAATTAATTTTTAAAAATATAAAACTTAAACTAAAAATTCTATAAAAAAATACTTTTTATAAAGAGAAAAAAAATGCAGAAAATTAATTTTATTAAAAGCCTTAATTTTAAACTATTTATTAAAAACTAATTTAACTAATTAAAAAAAACTTAATTTATTATTTATAAAAAAAACTACTTTTATAAAACTTAACTAAAACTTACCAAACACATGGGCCGAAAGTGCCATAACAGAAAGTTAAGGGTAGGCGGGGTAAGATTTAAAGTTTTATAAAAAACACAAAGTTTACTCTATTGGCAGAAACAGTCCCCTAACCTAAGACTAACTAGACTAACTTTTAAACTAACGAAAGGACAAACGATGTAATAAACTAAGGACTAACGGAGTAACTAACAAGGACTAACAGTGCAAATTTTAAACTAACAAAAACTTAAAAAATAAGCAAGACAGGCCCCTGCACTCCCTAACTTCTATCAAACAGCATCCATTCTTAAACTTAAACAGCTTATTCAACAGAATTTAAAAGCTAAAACTAATTTAATACTCAACTTTTACTTATTAAAAATAAGCTAATAAGCTTATCAGCTTATAAGTGCTAGCAACTTAGTATCTTACCTAAATGAACAAAATAAAGCTAAATCACTAGAAAGATTCTTAATACTTAATAAAATAAGCTTATTCTAATAAGCAAATCCAAAACAACTTATTCACTCTTTTATGAAACAAACACCCCACAGCTTATGAATAGAACAGAAATAAGAGCAAATGTTAAACAAGAATAAGGTGTACCTTAGCTTTCCAGCTAGAACAGGAAAGCTTAACAGCTTATTATGAGCTTATGGCTTAATCCACATAAGCTCTTATCAAACCAACAACAATCCTAAACTAACCTATATGCTAACCATTAGCTCTAAACAAACCCATTGAAAACATATCAGCCATCCAATTCCAAAACCTTGATCGAATTATCAATAACAAACACAAACACTTTTGACAGAATTAAGATAAAGACACAAATTAATATGAAATGATTCTTTTATTAATTCTGAAATAGTTTCTTACAATAAAAATAACAGGAAAATTGAAATTACATAAAAACTAATTAACAACTTGAATCAACAAAATTAAACTTATTACAAAAATAAACTGAAAAATTAACACTAAAAAATAATTACTCCTTTCGTGTGCTGGAATGAGGGGTATTTATACCCGAACTTGAGCTTCTCGATCCTTCTTTTCTTCATCTCAGCCCTTCATTCTTTCTCTTTCCTTGATCTATCACATCAACCGTTAGATTAGATTGTGGGTGAACCCGGATCATTGACGTGGCTTGGTGTGTTAGATATGTGAGTGTATACACTCACACACGTCACATCAACCAATCGATACTTATTATTTTGCCAGGGTGGAATGGTTAAGGCTAATTGAAAGCGATGGTTGGGTTAGGATTTGTGAGAGGGTCATTAACCCTAAGGTTAATTATCGTGGGGGTGAGTGGTTTAGACACTAGGGTTTAGGTGTTCTTGGTGTGTTCATGTGTGGGTGAGAGAGGTAAATCGAATTTGGGGAAAAAGTGATGCACAGTAAATGTTATTGGGGTATTAGTGTAGCCGGGTAGGGGTTGGGTTAATTATGGGTACTCGGGTTGGGTACTTGGCTGTGATTGGTTGAGAGGTGGGTATTGGGTAGTTTGACCCGGTTCGTTGACCCGCGCCCTTTTATTACTTTGGGGAAATTGCATCTTTGGCCCTTGTGTTTGGGCAAGCACTATTTTCTGTTGTAAACAACTTTGGGCAAATTGCATATTCAGCCCTCATGTTTGGCAAGCACATTTTCTTAGCTTAAAAATAACTTTCATAAATTGCAAAGACAGTCCTTGAACTTATTAAAACAATGGAGTTGGGTTTGGTTGACTGTGGTTTCTTGCAATTGACTGTAGAAGGCTGAGGCATGATTTCTCTGGCTTTGGCTTTGAGATCTTTAGCTTCTTGATCACTCATCCGTTCTCGTGTTCGTTTTTGACTGATTTCTTGTGATATTTGACATATCCATACCTGCACACATAAAACTCAGATACAAGCACATTTTTGCCATTTTTGATCCGTTTTGGGTTTATTTGGGCCTTTTTAAGCATAAATAGATATGTGTAATCTACACTTATCAGGAAACATTGAGGAAGAAGTCTATGTTACTCAACCACCAAGATTTAAAGATCCTGACCATCCAGACAAAGTTTACAAGGTGGTCAAGGCACTTTATGGGTTGCATCAAGCACCAAGAGCATGGTATGAAACTTTGGCTAACTATTTGTTGAGCAATGGGTTTAACAGGGGCAAGATTGATCAGACGTTATTTATCAAGAAGCAAAAAGGAGATATTTTACTTATACAGGTCTATGTAGATGATATTATCTTTGGCTCAACAAACAAGGAGTTATGTACTGGTTTTGAGAAGCTAATGAAAGATAATTTTCAGATGAGTTCTATGGGTGAACTAACTTTCTTTCTAGGGTTACAAGTACAATAGAAGAAAGATGGCATATTTATCAGTCAGGACAAATATATAGCTGAAATTTTTGAATAAATTTAACCCCTAACCCCTCTTAAATTGTGAAGTCTGCTTCAACACCTGTTTGGGATCAGGAAAAACCTTTGGTCAAAGATGGAGATGCCTGATGATGTTGCTGAACAACACTATAGATCTTTGATTGGGTCTTTGAATGTATCTCACTACAATCCCTAGACCAAATATCATGTTTGCAAGTATGTGCATAGTGCTAGATTTCAAGTTACTCCTAAGACATCACATCCTCTTAGCAGTAAAGAGGTTTTTTTAGGATATTTGGAAAGGCAAAACCAAACTTTAGGCCTTTGTAATCTAGGGAATTCTTCATAGAACTGGTTGCTTATCACTGAGTAGTGAAATAGCTGGAGCAACTTCTTGATAGAAAACTACAACTGGAGGATGTCAGTTTTTTAGGAAACAGGTTGATATCTTGGCAAGTAAACAAGTAAACAGTGGTTACAAACTTCTATAGCTGAAGCTAATATGTGGCCTGCTGCAATTGCTGAAGATAAGTACATCTAGGATTCAAAACCAAGTGCTGGATTATTGAGTATAATTCATAACACTGTCATTAATATCTGACATTAACAATTACTATTTGCAATTATTGAAAATCCTGTTAACATTCTAAAAAAAAACATATAGAGATTAGACATCATTTTTATAAGTAGATTGCAACACTAAAAAGTTAATACAAGTGTGTTAAAATTTATACAGATTTAAATGTTTGCAGAATCTTCTTACAAAAGGTTTTGAAGCAGGCAGATTTCAATACTTGTCTCCAAGTATTGGAATGCTGAATCCTTAACTGACAATATCTCTTTGTGTTTTTGTAAAAGTATTGTAAAAGGAACTAATACTTTTAGTTTTCTCATATTAAATACTGCAAAGTATAATTTAAAACTGTTAGTTATACTTTAAGACTGTTTTGTAAACCATTTTTGTAAGGTTAATGTTTTTAAAAAAAATGTTTTGGAACTTGTAATATTTGGCTGTGCACCTAACATTTGCACGTCATAGCATGTTGAATACAAGATTGAATGCTTCACCATTTTGAAAGAAAGGATAATGGTCTTGGTTCACAGAGATTAACTTTTATTCATGGTTATGCATAAATATGGATCCTCAAAATTCCCACATGTCTATCAAGTCATTTCCTAGTGATGCTTGTGCTGAATAGATGCATATTGTTGCATAATTATGAAGATTATCGTTAATGCTGTTCACTTCAAGTTAATACTCTAAGCAGAAAATTTACTACTGTCCAGGGCAAATGTTAATGCTGTCAAGGTCCAATGGCACCAAAAGTTTGCAACTGTTTTCCATCTTATCACTTGAGGCTTGTTGTAGGGGAGGTCTTTATTCTACAACTACTGCAGATGAAAGGAGTGTTTTATATCAAAATATGTTCAAAAGGATTAACACACATCTAGGCATCTCACAAGAGGTCCTGACATAAGATACCTTAGTCAGTGGTCCCCTACAAAGGTTGGTGATGAGGCCTGTCCATAAAGGAGTTTGGTTAGACAGAATGGAAAAGGGGCAACCACTTACTTCTTCAAATCTTAGAAGCAGAGCAGGACAGTGGTAACATCAAATAAGACCCAATTCATGGCAACACTTAATGAATCAACTCCTTAGGGAATTAATTCAGGTAGTGGTCCCCATGGTGCCCAGATAACCATATGGGGGATGTGAATGCTCAAACTAGGTTTGAAATTACATCTATACAGTTTATTGATCCACCTTTCTCAAGAGGTTACACACTTGGAAGTGGGGAGGACAGTATAAAACTCATTGGAATTGACAAAATTTTGTACACAACTGTGATATAAAAACTGAAAGAGTGTCTTGGTAAGCCAAAAGAAATGAGAGAATTTATGAGCTTAAAAACAGAAAGAGAGATGTGTGCATAAAAACATAAATGAGTGATTATGTGAGCAAAAAGAATTGAGAGATGTTGTGAGCATAAAAACAGAAAGAGAGTATGTGTGAATCAAATTTGATGATGAAAATTGCTTATTGGAATGAAAATTGAATGATTACTGGTGTATTCTTTTAATGCTGCTCAGTTTGAACTTAATGCTGCTAAGCTTAAGTTAATGCTGTTAGGCTTAAATTAGTACTGTCCATATTGGTTTCTGCTGTTAAGCGTATGTTAATACTGCCAGTTCAAGTTTCTGCTGTTGAGGGTGATTCTATAAATACTTCGATTAAGGGTTTCATTTACTTCTTTATTCGATTTCACTTATTCAAACACTCTCTAACCATAAACCCTAATTCAATTTTCATCTTTGATCATCGAGTTCAATCCATGACAAGCCCTAAGTTTGCTGAAACACACAATGTGGTCGCGTTCTTGGAAAAACCCGAAGAAAGTGATGGGTTTGCAGAGATAATTGATTTCTTAAAGGCAAGTTCTGTTTCATATGCTTTAACAGTCAATCCGGTGATCTACACATCTTGCATTGAACAATTTTGGGCAACTGCCAAGGTACAGACAGTTAATGGAGTGCGACAGATACAAGCCCTAGTTGATAAGAAGAGGGTTATTGTTACGGAGTCAAGCATTAGGAGAGATCTTCACTTGGATGATGCAGAAGGTACTGATTGTCTTCCAACTGCTACTATCTTTGACGAATTAGCGCGTATGGGGTATGACAAGCCTTCTCAAAAGCTTACTTTTTATAAAGCCTTTTTCTCTCCTCAGTGGAAGTATTTCATTCATACTATTACTCAATGCTTAAGTGCTAAATCCACTGCATGGAATGAGTTCAGTAGTTCTATGGCTTCTTTGATCATATGCTTGGCAACTAATCAGAAGTTTAATCTGTCTAAGTATATCTTTGATGCAATAGTGAAACACTTAGATAGAGGAGTCAAATTCTTGATGTATCTACGTTTTCTCCAAGTTTTCATTAATCAACAACTAGATAATATGTCATCTCACAAGAAGATTTTTGTTAATCCATTTCATACAAAGAAAGTTTTTGCCAATATGAAGAGAGTTGGAAAGGATTTCTCTGGGAGAATAACACCTTTATTCGATACCATGATGGTTCAACCTGTTGAAGAAATGGGTGAGGATTCAGATCATCCAACAGATTCCACTCTAATACACATTATTGATCAACCATCTTCATCTTCCCAACCCAAGAAGAAACAATAATCTAAGAAGGCTTAGAGACAGGAGGCAGAGATTCCTCAAGTTGAGGCAGAGGATGAGGAAAGTGTACCAACACCTTCCAATGATCCACAACTTAGTAGTGAGGATAGCATGCAACTAACTGATTTGATGGTTTTATGTACCAAATTGCAAACACATGTTCTTGATTTACCAAAAGCAAAGGATGCTCAAGCTAAGGAGATTGCTGCTTTAAAGAAGAGGATTCAAAGGTTAGAAAGGAAGAAAATGTCAAGACCTACAGGTTTGAAATGACTCAGGAAAGTTGGCATGTCTAGGAAAGTTGAGTCCTCTGAAGACCAGGAGAGTTTGGGTGCTCCTGAAGATGCATCCGAACAGGGGAGGAGTATTAAAGATATTGATGCTAATGTTGATGTTTCTTTAGTTGATGAAACTCAAGAGAGACAGGATGATGACTTAATGTTTGATACTGGAGTTTTGGAGGATGATGAGATGCACGTAGAAGCTAAAGTTGATGGGAAAGTGAAGCAGTTACTACTGCTAGTGTTGATGATAGTGTTGTTCCTACAACCATTGAGGAAATCACTTTGGCTCAGACACTTATACAGATTAAAGCAGCTAAGCCTAAAGTTGTTACTACTGCTGCTACAACAACAACAACTTCAAGACCCAAGGATAAAGGGGTGGTTGTACAGGAGCCAAGTGAGTTCAGAGTTCCACAAGAGACACAACCTTCAAGTTCTAAAGATAAAGGAAAAGGTATTATGATTGAGCCTGAAGTTCCTTTGAAGAGAAAAGATCAAATTGCTCTTGATGAACAAATTGCAAGAGATATTCAAGCTAAGTTGGATGCTGAATTATTAGAAGAGAAAAAGCTAGCAAAGGAACAACAAGAAGAAGCCAACATAGCATTGATTGAGTCATAGGAAAATATACAAGCTATGATGGAGGCTGATAGATTGCTGGCTGAGAGACTCCAATAAAAGGAAATAGAGGAATTGATAGATGAGGAAAAGCAAAACTATTTATGGAACTGATAGAGAAAAGAAGAAAGCATTTTGCTGCACTCAAATGACAAGAAAAGAGAAACAGACCTCTTACCAAGGCACAAAAGAGAACTCAAATGTCTACTTATCTTAAGCACATGGGTGGATATACATACAAACAACTAAAAGGAAAGAGTTTTGATGAAATTCAAAAGTTGTTTGATAAGGAAATGAAGAGAGTAAATACCTTTGTAGCTATGGGTTCTGAGGTACAGGAAAGTAAAGAAAAGAAGGAAGAAGGTAGAGAGGAAACAACTAAAGGTAGCAGAAAGAAGATGCTTGGAAGAAAAAGAGCAGTGAAAGAACAGCAGAAAGAATCCTCAAAGAAACTAAAAGTAGAGGAAACAAAAGATCAGAGAAGTTGAGCTAAAGAGCTTTTGGTAATAAAAAGGATGATAGATATGGCAATAGATGGCTATACCACTTTGGTGGGGGGGTGAGTGGGGTGGGGGGCGGTGGTGGGGGAAAACCACTTGTTGGGGGGCTACCAAAATCTTACCAGTTAGTACCAGTGGGGATTATTGATTATAAACACAAAAAGAGGGGATGTTAGTACACTATGAGTTGATAAGAGCAGATGGAAGTTCTAAAAGATACTCTTCAATGATAAGGATGCTACAAGGAATAGATAGAGAAGACTTAGAAGCTCTTTGGAGGGTAGTAAAATGCAAAGTGATGGGAATACAAAGGCCTGAAGATAATTTGAAAGAGTATTATAGTAGATTTAAGAGTAGTTTGGAACCAGACATAAAAAATGAAGTATGTAAATGATGCAAGGATACAAACTAGGTGACTACTTGTGAAGTTGAATAGATTCATCTGGATTTCACTTTGTAAGGATTTTGTATAACCTCATATTTTTAATGTTGGTTGAAGAAGATACCCCCTTTACACCAACTTACCATCACCAAAATTGCTCAACAAGAAACTTCAAACTGATCATCAAAATGATAAGTGTTATCCAACTTGTTGAAGCTTATGGTAAAGTAGCAAAAAGAAAATGTAAGGATTTTAATGCATCTTCCTGAAGTGTGATGAATACTTTTTAAGAAGAAACTTGAAGATTTCATATGATAACAACAAGTTTACGGGAGAGATTGTTGGGTCTGTAAAAGACTATAAGTGGATTCTTAGAAGTTACTGCTGCTTAAGGTACATATTGTGGAAATTATGCTAAGTGGTTTATATGTAGTAAATGTTACCACAGCTAGTTACTACTGTTAGTAATAGTTTAGTAACTGAAAGCATAAAGTTACTGCTGTTAGTTGGAGTAAGACTGCTCAGTGTTGAAGACTAAAATATAATCTAAGTAGTTTAGTGTTTTTAGTAGTAAAAGTTAAGACTGCTAGTACAGGTTACTACTGTTTGTGTATATTAGTACTGCTAGTACTAATATTAATACTGCTTATGTTTATTAGTGCTGCTGGTGGAAAGATTATGACTATTTGAAGACTTGCTACTGTCAAGAGGATAAAGAAGCGTTAAAGAGATAAAGATTGTTTAGAGAACAAGAATACGTGTGAAGATAAGTGTTGAGATATTTATGTACAAGATATACATGTATTTATTTAGAAGATTCCGTTTATGTTTAGAAAAGATTGAGATATCTTAGGAATATATTGTAAGCCGACTAGGACTCCTTAGTCTATAAAAGGAGGCTCTAGGGCATTAGTTGAATAGATCTCAATAAAATATCTTCACAAATACACATACACATATACAGAGATTAAGAGTCTTGTAAGCTTCAAGGTTGTAACCCTAGTACTAAGATAGAGTACTCGTATTATTATCATTAATAATATTGAAGCATTTTGTTCATTCATATTCACTGTTTCATTGATATATCTTCTAGATATTAAAGAGTAGATTCCGCATACTCTTTGATATACACACAAAGTTTCTACTATTGTTATTTTGGATTTATCCAAGGTAACATACTCTTTACAAGGTAAATAATCGATCTAGGATTAGGATCAACATCTCTTGCCTCTCCGAAATAATCGATGATTAACAAGGTTCACAACCTTCTTGGTTAAATGCTTATTTTTTGTTAATTGCTTACTTTGATAACTTTCTATATGATATGTATTTATCTTTACGTATTTCCTTTAAAAATAATAATAATAATAATAATTTTCCGGGTATAGCATACTCGTGCATCTTCATTTCAATTTTCTATTTCTAAAAATACAATGCCTTGTCACAAGATATTCGGGTATAAATCTATTCAAAATTCAAAACTTTCTTCACTACTTCCCATATCAACCCCAATGGCTCACCCTCTCTAAATATAAAAATCATTCTCCTCTTTCACTCACCCATCATTTCAATTTTTTTTAACTCTCATCCTCTTTCTCCTACAAATCCTTAACCGGTTCTCCCCATGGAAGCACTCCTAGAAATCCTAAGCCCCGCTTTGATCATGATCATCATCTCGCTCGTAATGCTCGCATATCCTATGATCAAGTTCTCGCATGGAAACGTGTTCTTCATCCTCGCACTCTATATTACTATTATTTTTCCTATTTTATGTATTTCATTGTACATTGAATCTCTATATATGTAATTTCTATTTATAAGACTCGTTTCCACTTGCACTTCTTTTACCTTTTGAAAGATCATTTTTTTTGCTTAGGTATCAAATCAAATATACGACCACAAAATAAATATGTATCTCTAATAAAAAAGGGGAGGAAAACAATATACAAAAAAAATTACTAAAAAATAATAATAATAATATATAAATTTTTTCAAAACAAACCCTGGCCGGTTCCATTGGGATCTCAAGCCGGTTCTGCTATATGAACAGCACCGGCAGAACCGGCAATCTGACAGAACAAAACGTCTTGTTCCTCTTTTTATCATCTCACTGTTTAATTTTTTTTACTCTTCCCTAGAAACTGCCATTGACGATTTTAAAGCTTCTTCAGCAATTTTTCGAACCTCTCTTAATTCTTTTAAATAATTGTAAGTCCTAATTACATTTATATACATTCTTTTGATTAAATCCTATCCTAAGATCCTTGTTTTATTCTCACAATTATTTAGATTCCCAAATCAAATGTTTGGCATTTAAGATAACCCTAGTTAAGTATTGAAACATATATCTTATCAAGAAAATAATCCATGCACATTGTTCTATCAAAAAAAAGGGGAAAGGATTTAAGTAAATAAGATTGTTAATACTCGTAAAAACTAACTAAAATCATCTTTAAAACAAAGTTGTCCACTTTGGAAACAATGACGTTTCTAAAATTTAACATGGTTTTCTTATGTTTGCATTTGATACCTTTAGGTGCATTATGCCGAATTCCATTCAAGTTGATCATCGCGACACCGCATACTACATCCCCATGTATCACCCTACCGGAGGCTTCACCGGTCATGAAAGGGAGGTCTACAAGTCTCTCGTGACTCGCCTCTTCCATGAAGGTCGTGTCATCCTTCCCGACTTTCTCGAAAATGAACCTAATCTTCGCAACACCTTTACAGCAATTGGCTTCGATTGCCTTCTTGACATTGATGAACAAATTTATCCCATCTTCGTCCTACAATTCTACAAAAGTGTCCGCCTCATTCGAAACCTCAACGGAACTGTTTCCATTGCTTTTGTTATCGACAATGTCGAAATCGTTCTCACTCTTGAAAACTTTGCTCGGATTCTCAAAATTCCAGGTGAAGGCGTGTGCGTTTACACTTCCGAATGGCCCATCTCATCTCTCTTTAGAGGTTGTGATCCTCATCCTAACATTTACCCTCCTCCTCATGAAGAACCATCCGTGATTCGTGATGCTTTGTTCCATGAAAGAACCAAACCCAAATTTTGAAAAATCAAAGGTGTCAATGTCGCCCTCGATCCATTCTAAATGATTGGCACCAAAATGAAAGGAGTGTTCAAAAAATGGGAAACCATTATTAGTGAAAACGTCATAAGCCTCGGCGGACACAAAGATCATCCTAACACATGCTTGTGTTATATGCTTTATTGCCTCGCCAATGGGAAGCCCTTTAATCTTGCCTACTACATTGCTCATTGAATGATAAGTGTGACCCAAAGTAGTGAAATGACTCTCCCTTATGCCATGCTTCTTACTAGACTCCTCAAGCACATTCAACCCAATCACCCTTATCCTTTGCCCAATGACTTCCAACTTGTGAACCATGTGATGATTCCTCTCTCCAAAAAGAGAGTCTTCCGATTCAAAAGCAAGGGTAAAAGGCCCCGTCTTCCAACTCCAACTCCTTCTAACTCCGGTTTCGATTCACCACCAACACCAAATACCAACCAAGGAGTGGAAAGTGATCCGGTTGATAACTACACTCTTGAACTAATTCCCTACCTCAACCAACTTCCACCTATCAAAGGAGTAGAATCCCTTAAATTCTAACAAACTAAAGGATTGTTCAAGTGCCTCTTTCATTATCTTTGCAAGAAGAAGTAGAGTATGCTACTCGGGAAATCATCTTGGTGTGTCTCTAAAACAATTTCTACTTATGTATGTTATTTGGTAAATTGTGGGTTATTTCATTTCGTATGGTATGCTTGGCATGAATAATTTAAGACAATTCGGATAATGTACTATGTAGGTTGTTTTTTGCTCTCACTAGTTGTATAAGAGCGTTTAGTTATATCAAGAATTTGTGTTCTATGCTTTCTTTGCTCTATCTTTGCTCTTTGATCATGAATAAATAATCTTGTGTTAAGCTATCCTTATAAGAACCTTAGTATATGAATTTTTAAGAATTGCATAAATTTTATGCCTTTAAGGGAGCGTTTGGCATAATAGTGTATGAACCTCTTCTAGGTCATTTATCTCCTTAGACATCCCTAAAATTAGGTTCTTCAACCTTTAGGAGATACATTTGAACCTAATGAACTTATATCAAAAAAAATCTTGTCTTAAAATTTCCTCCTGTCTGTGCCGGTGCTGTTTGCAGCAAGCCGGTGCCATTGGCTCAATGGAACCGGCCAGTCGATTCTACAGAGAGCTTTTTACGATTTTAAGGTCACCACTTCTTAAACCAAACCCATAAATATGTTTAATAGGATTGTCTCATTGCAGCCAAGTAGTTGGTTTTGCCTTGTTTGACCTACATTGCTTTGTAATGATTGTGTTTAGGCATTTTCTAGTGGTTCAAGCATTAATTGCTCTTGCATGCACCTTCACTATAAATTAGGACTAAAACCTCCATCATCTTCACACCTCAATAGCTGCAAACCTCTCTTCCTTATCATCTCTATACACTCAAAAAATTCCATGGCATCAAGTGCTTGTTCTTCAACCCAAAATCCTCCAAGAAAGTTAGTCAAAATTGACTACATTGACCTTTCCTCTAATGAGACCTCACCCCAACCTTCACAACTCAATCCAAACACTACCATTGATACTACTTTGGCTCTCACCATACCACCTTTAACCTCAAACCAAACAAACCCTGTGGTTGAACCTTTTGCAACCCCATTGGCTCCTAGAGCCCTTGTCTTCTCTACTCCTCCAAACACTCCCATAGAGCCTCATCTATTTCTTTCCTCTAAAAATGATCCACCACCAAGAACCACCAACCCATTCCCTCAAAACCTACCTCAAACACTCCAACAAACTACACCCTTTGAACCAACTCTCCCTCATCTCAACACATCTACTAGAACCAATACTCAACCCACGAAAAGGGAAAGGATTCAACAAGAAATCAATAACCTCCAATCCTTCAATCAAAATGTGCAAGAGGCAATTCGAAATGCACAATACGTTCAAGATAGCCTCATCCCTCCTACCTCCATCACTCATGTCCAATTACCACCACCGTTTTATCCCATCACCACCTCAATCCAAACTCCCACCCTTTGGTCCATCATTTCCGCCACCAAGTACATTTGGACCCATTGATCAAACTCTTGGCTAGAACAACCTCCTAAACCTTAAGATCACACTTGTCCTCACTGCCAAAAGACCGAAACCATCATTAACAATTTCCAAACTGAAACGAGGTTTATGCTAAATCACATCCTAGAACGTTTGAACCAAATCTCAAGAAAATTGCCACAAGCTAATGATCACTAAGTTTAAGTAGCATTAAGACTTAGAAGTTTTAGATTATCAATCATGATTTTAGTTTTAGTTGACATAAGTCAATTTGGTTTTACTTCATGATTTGTAATATTTAATGTCTTGAATAAGTTTTATTTATGAATCTTTGTTGAATGATTGTGATTGTGTGCTTTGTATGATCTTCCCTCGGACTTAAAATACTAGTTAGTTAAAATTTGAATAAAATTGCTTCCCGCCAAATTCTTGGTCATTGCTGACTCTGTGCAGGTCAGCCGGTGCTGTCCGATTACAAGCCGGTTCTGTTCGTTATACAGCACCGGCAGAACCGGCCCTCCGGATTTTTTTTTGCAATATATAGTTTGTTTCTAACGTTTTCTTGTAGTTTTTTTTTAAAAATATTTGACAACTCCATTTTAAGGGAGCATTCGTCAAGGGGGAGCCGTGACACTTATTAAATCAACCTTCCCAGTATTTATCGAACCATTAGCTTATTAAACCAACACATTTTCTGGTAGTTTTATCCAAGGGAAGCCTCATTCAATCGGATAATTATTCTTATGACTAACATTTTTTTTGTAGCCTCTCCCTCTATCCTTGACAAATCCTTTTAGGGGATGCCCTCGTCAAGGGGGAGCTTACATATTGATTCTCTATCATTGTTATTTTTTTTTCTTCGACGCTCTTTTTGTTTCGACAAAAAGGGGGAGAAGGAAGTAAAAACTCCCTTTTAGAACCTATAAATTTTGTTGTTTTTACTTCATAAGTTTATATTTTGTCATCAACAAAAGGGGGAGATTGTTAATACAAATAAACCGTAAAAACGTTTATTTATATTCTACGATCTTTCTTTATTTTTTAAATAACAAAACATAAACTTATAAACAACAAAATTCATTTGCTCTAAACCAAAAGTTTTTCTAACCCTCCTAGCATACTTCTCATCATAATAATCTTTTTCACACAAACACACTTTTAACAATTTATTGGATAATCTTTTATAAAGGACCTCAAGTATCTTTGCAACTATAAATAAGCAACAAATTAATTGGTTTAGATCTATAGCTCTCTAATTTCTCATAACTAAACTTTTCCACAGATCACATAAACATTTTTTTGAAAAATTATACTTAGTCACTTTAAATTAACAAACCTCATAAAAGTCTTAAAATCATAAAGTAAGACTTTTTCTTACCAAATCTAAACATGATCTTGCAAATCTATTTTTGATTCTTTAAGATCTTAAAACTCAAAATTCGGATTTGGGTTACTGTAGGCCGGTGCCATTAAGTTTGGTTGCCGGTTCTATTGGACAATGGCACCGGCAGAACCGGGCTACAAAAAACTTGTTGCCTATAAATACCAACTCATTTCACTTGTTCTAACACACTCACTCATACATAATTCTCTCTCTATATTCAGCTAACCACTGATTCTTTACCATGGGTATTTTCTTTTAGTGTTTTGTAGATTTCTTATATAGAAGATGTTGTACCGGCATAAGCATTTTCATGATCGAGCTCATCAACCTACTTAGAGCAAAGATCCCTCCTCATACTTGAGTCAAGCTACTGATCTCAAGACCTTCTTCTCTCATTCATTAAGCATAAACAAATCTAAATCATTGTTTAGTGATAATGGTGCATATTGCAAATGGTGTAATAGTTTGGTACCTAGTAGAGGGCAAACACTTTGATATATTATTATCAATATTGTTGAGACACAATACCTAGGATAGGATTATTGATGGCTGTATATGTGATGAATGGTTCTTCTTTATAGAACCCGGTGTTTAGCTTAGCACCGGATAAACGGGTAAGCAACGTTGTGAGGCTTCTCCGCCGCTCGAAGGAGTAATGGTGATTAGTGTATTAGAACTCTCGAGTAGGTGACTCGGGAGTGGAGTAGGGCAAGGAATGTGTCCTTGTAGCCGAACCACTATAAATACTTTGTCACATATCCTTTATTATTTTATTCACATTACTTACTGCATCTCTAAATATTCATAATCACATATACATTGATTTGTCATCTCTAGATCTAAAAATAAGGATATCAAATTGAAAAGAAATAATTTTTAATGAGGAAAACTATTCAACCACCAATTCTAGTTTTTTACAGAACACATCAAAATGAGTACAAACCTTAAAACCCTCATAAACCATACTTTAACTTTAAAAACCCTAAAATTCTATCAAAACACTTTCAAAACTTTTTTTACACTTGAAATACATGTAAACAAGATAGTAAATCAAGAAAGTATGAATATATAGGAGAAAAACGCAATGAAAACTTCAAGAACTTAAGACTATCTCGCCATTTTTTAAAGAACATTACGTTTTGACTTTTATAACCCTAACATAGATCGAATTCACCACAAACACAATACAAACCACCTTTGACTCTCTTGTACCAATTGTTAGACATCAAAATTCACAATCTTAAAGAGTTTCACTCTGTTCCCAAGATTATTTTTGGAGAGAAGTGGAAAGAAGAAGAGGAGAAATTGAAAATTATTCATGTTCCAGAGATTTTTTTAAGAAAGAAGAGAAAAGACATGGAAAGTAAATTATGTCTAATTCCCTCTTTTAAACTTCTTCCCAAAGTTGGGATGATTTGGAGAGAAGTGGATCATGAGCCTTTTTATTTTTTCTTAATCACCAAAATACCCTTGACCTAATATACATGCTCTATATAACTCGACTTTTCTTTTATCAAAAACAACAACAACTTCACGACCCACCTGCAGTTAACCGGTAAATTTATGATAAATTAACAATCATTGTACTTATTTCTATGATATACTTGTTAATAAAAAAGATGCTGGGTTCTAGTGAATAAGTGAGCAATTGCCTTCAGTTACATTTACACTTTTTAAGTTATCAATTTCGTTTTCTTAGACTATCATCTTTTTTCTGAGACTATCATCATTTTCTTTGTTGGAGAGTTTTCAATATGTTTTCTTATGATGTGGAACATGTTTTTGGTTTCACTTGGATGATATATTTTTTATGATTTTAAAGTATGTTTTTATTTTCATTAGCATACACTTGTGTTCTAGTTCATCATAATTGGCTCATATTCAAAACCAATCCAATCATTACAAATTTTATATTCATCATCGTTTATGTAACTGTATGAGTCATTGATGGTGGGAAGGTTTTGGTTAATTAATAGTAAAACATCTCTCTGTTCATGAGAGCCTGTGTGCATCCTATTGAAAGAGTGTGTGTTACATAAATGGATGAAGATAAGGAAAAAGAAGTAAAGCAGCTTTGCATTGATCATTTTTAATCTACTTTCCAACGTATGAATTGGGCTGCAGAAGTCTTTCTAATCATTTTGTATGTTTGTATGTTTGTATTTGGTATTTTATATATCTAGTGAAGGGTATAATTGTAAAATTACTAACTTTCTTTCCTTATCTTTCCGACTCGAGAACACAAAAAAATAGTTCTTTTTCCTTTCTTTCAAACTCGGGAACATAATTTTTTTTATCATACTTTCTTTCCTCTTCTCTTTAAGCCCTCATTCTCTCTTACAACTTCTCTTCTTTCCTATTTAAACTAAGGAATAGAGTGTTTGGGAGGTCGGGGAGACTTAAAATAATAGCTAGTCATTTTAGAGAGAAATATATATATATAGAGAGAGAGTAGAGAGACAAAGGATAAATGTATGTATTATTAGAAAGAAAAGAGATTACACACAATGTTTACAAGCGCCTCACCCCTTCATGGAAGTATGGAGGAGGTATATATAGCCTACACATGACTAAGGTATCCAACTTGTCCAATCTAGTCGTTGCGTGTATGGCTTAAGTTATCTAATGTAATTTTGTAAATGTCGCTCACATTTTAAGGCTAACAAAAAAGTTTACACAAACGAGACCAAATATCCAAATTTCAATTCATACGATAACAACATTAATGGCTCCAAAAGATATTAGAAAGGCTAAAGAAACACAAACGCAAACATTTGAAACACAGTAAATGGAAAACAAAACATATTACTGGCAGCATATCATAAAAACTAAATACCTATTTATATGACCTATTTAAATTGTCACATTAGCTGCTTACTCTACAGGCACTATAAGTTATGCCCAAGTTCGATGTAATTCTCTTAGAGGTTTTGTTCTTTTGGGTAGTGAAAATGATATAATACTTGAGTACGCGATTGATCTAAAAGCAAAGCAATAGCAAAATAAAGCTGACGATAATCTTTCTTTTGATCCTATAAAATTACAGTAGCAAAACAACCAAAAAGGGTTTAAGGCAACAAATTAAACCTCTTCAACAATGGTCGACATCAATCGTATCACAAAAACGACAAAACATGCACCATCACTTCCTTCTTTTAAGTTTGCCTTGTAAAATTACATACATTATTTCAGCTGAAGTAAACTCAATTTTTTTGGAAAATAGTAATAGTCTCGTAACAATGCAATTAGTGATATGTATTTAAATCCATACCATCTTCAACACACAAAGCAACAACTTATGATCGAAACTTTCAATCAAGCAATATAAAAATAACCGATATAGCAAATAAAGAAAGTCACGATCTACTACGCATATGCCTCATTCAAAAAAGAGTACCAGTCAGTTATCAGTGCAGAATTAATAGAAAAAGTATAAATCCTATAATCATAGCCTCTTAGTTTACCTTATGAGTACAAACCTCTGATTCAACGGTGCACAGAAACCCCACAATTAAAGCATCAATAGGAAGCTGAAAACATGAACCCACATATAAGAACAAATTCTTGATAGAATATGTAACACTAAAGAAGGCCAAACCAATGACTTTCTAGATAATTGAATCATCACGGCTAAGGAGATTATCCAAACAGAATTTAAGAAATGTCATGAAAACTAACCAAACCTACCAAACACCAAAACAATCGAAAGAATTTGTCCCCACATTAACTTTTTTTCTCAAAAATTTAGATCCGTTTATCTCATACAAAAACATTGAACTTTTTTTTTCTAAATTTAGACCCATTTTTCTCATACTAAAAAAAACTCCATCACTTTTCAAGATTTACGTAGACATACTGTAAAGAAAAAAACTGAGCCAAGAAATCGTGGCTTTTAAACATGTACAACGATACATTTGCAATAAATAAGAGGCAAAATATATAAAGTGTATTGTGAAACTTCAACAATATAACCGAATCATGTGAAAGTAAACATTGCAGCTATTCAATCATGGCTTTTAAACATGGACAACAATACATTTGCAATCAATTATAGGCAAAAATATCAAAATCCTGATTAGCATAAACCATATGCTGAAAGAGCAACAATATGATCGAATCATCTAAAAAATCATAGAAGCAATTCCAAAAAATATATGTAAAGCCTAAATATTCGCACATAGACAATAAATAATACAAAGGTTAGCTAAAACATCAACAATAATACATATGCAATCAATCAAATGCGAAATATTTAAAGCCTCAATAACGTAAACCATATCCTTAGAGTGCAATAATATAACCAAATCAGGTCAAAAAACACAAAAACAATTCCAAAGAGCTTATACAATACAACCATATACAAAACCACATACACTTAAAACATTATAAAACTAACACAGATAAACTACAATACACTTAAATCACATCAAACTTATTCAAGTCAACAAAATAAAAAAAATACCTTGATTTATGACCTCGCATCGATGATACAACCGCCAATTAGTTTGTTTAACACCACCAAAAAACTTCAAAAGTAAGAGATACACATACAGAGAGATGTATGTAGAATTAGAGATAGAAAGACATATTTGAAACACCCAAACCACCAAACAACCACCACTGTGTGTGAATATTTAGGGAGAGAAAGAGAGAAGAGAGATGAAGCTTTGCATGTGTTGCTCATAGTTATTTGCTCAAGAACATAGATGTACATTGTCGCCTAGTAGAAGAAGACACGTGCAAAGCTTGCTCAATACACTCCTATCCATAGCTGACTGCCTAGTTTATAACGAAACAGGGCCTCAAATAAGCCAACCCAAATCCAATTTATGGCGCATGCACCAAAACAAAATGAATACAATACAAAAAAACCTCATTAAGTGTAAAGCGACCCTCATTATTGGCAAAATGACGTTATCCGCACGTCTAATGTTATATAAGTTAATTTTACTTGTATTGGTTGACAATAAAGTATGAATATTGCATTGACCATTAAAGTATGAATATTGAGTTGACTATATGAGATATTTAGGATGCCCTTGGTTTACATAAGGTAATGGAAATGTAAAAGGTAAAAGGTATACTAAGGAATATAATGAGTTATTTCATTGCATTGATTTTGCTTGTTTAGTTTATATAATGAACTAGACATGGGCAAGAAAACCGGTTCCTAGAACCGAACCGGTGGAAAAACCGGAAACCAAAACCGGTATGGTTTCGACCGGTTCGGGGATCGTTTTTGGAACCGGCCAGTTCAACACGTTTTTTTTTAATTCGAATTTTGAATTTCAAACGGGTGGGGATCGGGGAAGAGCGTTTTTCTGACTTTTTAGGTGTAGTGTTTGTAATTTTACCATTTTATTTTAGTATAAATAGAGGGGTTGTGTTACACATTCAATCACAACTTACACATCTCACATTCATAAGTAAAAAACCACTCTCCAAAACAAAACTGAATTTCTTTCATTAATGACAATTCAATCCAGTTCAGCTACCACCGGTGTTGGTTCTTCAAGTGCACCAACGATTTTACAAATTTTAACAACCACCCGAAACCCCGAGGTTTGGCAACACTACAACATTTGCAAGATGTCGGACAACTCGAACAAGGCTTAATGTAAGCATTGCTTTAATTTCTTGTCGTCAAGATCCAACTCGACGTTGAGGAATCATATCACGCATCCGCATTGTGAGGCACTCAAGACAGTTTTAGAAGCGAGGAAATTGTCTATGGCTCGAGATGGGAGTGTTTTTATGCATAATCCGGATGTTCTTCGTGAACAATTCGCGGCTTTGGTGATTCAACAAGGCTTACCATTCAACCACTTTGACAATGCTTAAATGACAAAGGTGTTTCAAAACCTTATGCACCAAAAGTACAATCATATAAGTCGCACTACTCTAAAACGTGATGCAATTGATTTTATAGAAGCGGCCTTAAACAACTATAATAGATGGTTTTTCTTAATTTAAATGCTGGACAGTGTCAACATAACACGGTTGTTTGATCGCTACTCATGGTGTGCCCGTGTGTGTACCTATGTGTCTACGCTTCTTATTGGATTTGAGCCCAGCTGCTTGGCATTATGGATGGAAGTAGGTTGTGCTTCGAAGACTTTCCGGTTCCCTACTCAGGACCTGCTTTTATCTAAAATGTTGAGAAAAGTGTTTGTCAATTTCAATGTGGAAGAATTTTTTTTGTCAATTACGTTGGATAATGCTAGCAACAATACAAGAGCAATTAATAGACTTGCATTAAAATACAGTCCACCTATGGAGGGTAGGCTTTATAATAGTCGATGTGTTGCACACATCATTAACTTGGTTGTGCAATCCGGTTTAGCGGTGCTCGCGATAGATGCAATCAAAGAATCTTTTAAACAAATGTTAAAAGATATATATTTAAATCGGGTACTAGAAACTATCAATACTATATTCACATTTTTAGAGAAGCGGGGAAACCTTGTTTATCACCTAATTGGGATGTTTCAACAAGATAGAACTCCACTTATCATATGTTCCAATGTGGTCTAAAACAAAAAGATTCTTTGAAATATTTTCATGACCTTTTGGCTGATGCGGGTAAGTGTAATCCATTTCCGATTGAAAATTGGGTTACTATTGAAAATCTAACCCGATTACTTGAAGTGTTTAACAATGTCAGGAAAATATTGTCGGGGGTTTATTATCCAACATCTCCATTGGTATTGCAACAAATATTCTTCATGTGTAACAAACTAACCGAATTTGAACTTAATGGTAGTATATATTCAAGTATGGTTAAACCAATGAAAAAAAGCTTAAAAAATATTTTGAAAAAATGCCACCGGTAACTACTTGTTCGGCCGCTTTGAATCCATGTTTTAATGTAAGCAGGGTAGAGTTACTTATCGAGTCGATTTCAACTGATTTGGAGTGTTTTGACGATGGCTTTGCAAGTAAGGCAAAACAATGGTTCACTGACTGTTTGGAAGGTTTGTATAATATTTATTATACGAAATATGGTAACCCAACTTAATAAACGAGTGCGGCTTCTTCATCGAGGTCGTATTCAGGGAATCCGATGACTAGTTTGCTAAACAAGTTAAAAGAAAAATCCAACAAACAAGAAAGGAATGATCGTTTAATGAGCTCTGAATATGAGAGATACGTCAATAAAAAATTTATCTCCCATCTTGAGCCCCATGAGTTTGCAGGTTTTGATGTTTTTTTGGAAAGCAAAGGAATTAATGTTTTCCATTCTATCCCGAATGGCCATGGATTTAATAAGCGTACAAGCTACTTCGGTAGCTTTCGAATCCGATTTTTCAACAAGTGGAAGGGTGTTATCAATCCGAAGAACAAGACTTACACTGGCGTCTTTAGAGATGTGTATGTGTCTAAAGGATCACTTGGACGCAACTGAGCGTATACAACACACGTCAAACCTTGAAAACGCCCTAAACTTTGAAGAAGATATATTGGATGAAGAGGTGCAAGAAAATGAAGCGACGTCACTTTTCGATGAAGAAATCGTACTAGATGAAGCTGCTAACGAAGCTAGGTCTAACGGATCCAGTTACAGAGGAGAAGAGTTTGATATGACTTTGTCCGATTAGCTTTCTAAATTCTGATGTATTATGTTTTAAGTTTATGTATTATGTTTGATGTATTTTCTTTCCGATGTATTATGTGTTATATTAAATAAAAGTTGAAGTTTATACATTTTATTGCGTATAAAACCACGAAAACGAAAAAAATAAAAAAAAAATACATAAACCCGAAAACCGGTTAACCGGAAAAATCGGTTTGGGAACCGGTTAGACCGGTTCGGGTTTTTTTTCCCCTCGACCGGTTCCAAACCAACCGGTTAACCGGCCAAACCGGTTTGGACCTGTTTGTTGACCAAAACCGGTTCATGTTGACCAAACCAAAACCAAAACTGGTTAATCTGTTTGTGCACCTCTATAATGAACCATTACAACACACATAATTGTTTTTTTTAACATTTCTTGATAAAAAAAATAACATGAATTTATTATCATTTTTAACATGTATTAATTCTGTGATCTTGTAAATATAATTTGAATTAAAATCCTTGTAAAACTGGTAAATATTAAAGGCACAAAAATACTAATTTATACTTATGTAAAAGATCTAATAGATATATTTTGTAAAAATACATATTATATACATTTATGTAATGATACCCAAGTAATTAACATGATGAAACAAATTTGTCAATAACTCTAGAATATTCACGTTCAAAATTATTATGTATAAAAATCTAATTATTATACTATTAACGAGGATTTAAGCCCGTGCGTTGCCGCGGAATGTTTGTCAATATGAACTTAATATACATATGAAAGCATGACGAGAAACTTGACGTGAACCTGCATGACTTAGATGCCATGTTTCCAGATGCGTTGGCATCGCAAGTGCAAATTCTGCTAACCGTAAATATGGTTCATTATTTTTAAAGGTGTAAACCTTGTTGGTAAATGGGTAAACTTGAAATAACAAAAAAAGGATATGTAATATTGAAGAAACATCAGGTCATACATGAAGCCTTTTATATACCAGAGTCTAAACAATCTTATGGTAAGGAAAGATGGTAATCCAAAATGCAGAGTTATGGACTAAAATTAAAATAATGAACACGTAGATCAAAATACTTGTAGAATCTGTAAAAAGGCATTTGTATCTAAGAGTCGTGTTACAGCACATAAGTGAACCACGGTTACACTCAACTAATCGTTTAGTATTTCTATATCCATACCTTATCAGGAGTTCCAAAATTAACATTGAACCCGCAATCATATATCTTTTTATTAGATCAGACTTTACGAACGCGTTGTCTGTTATACATGCCAGAAACCCAAAGAAGAAACGTGCAACCTCAGTTTGCAAAATAACTTTAGTAGCAAGAAAAGAGCTTCTAACTTAATGCTAATACATTCAGTGATAAGATAAAGAACCTGATATTGATCGTTTTCCTATACCTGAGCTTTTGTAGGACGACTCTAACAGCTCGTGAGACAATGATATCAGATCCCCAGCAGTTTAGCTTTTCTAGCTGCAAACAAATTACATATAGATGAGGGAAACGCGATAAATCAAATTCTTGGCAAACGCGGTAAATATGCGCACGTTACTTTTTTTTACTTTAAACAGTTTACGCTTAACAATCAAAAAATCAAATTCAAGCTATATAGTGCAACTGTAATGGTTACATTGAAAAAAAATATTATGGTACATGTTTTTTTTATATATATATATGAGTTTTTCTCATTTTTTGTCAAAATATAGCTTGGATTTTGTAATAGGCCAACATCAGTAGCAAGGATCACATTGAGGTTAGGTTATATATGACGTCTATGCCAAAAAAATCTTAATGTTTCGTATAGGTCCATAACTACATATATCAAATGCAAATTTACAGTTTACTTTAGTGAATCTCTTAGTTGTCAAGACCCGAACCCATTTTTGCTCTTAAATTCTAATAACACAAAAAACGTAAACAATGGGTTGATAATCATACCCCTATTCGGCCAATATAGTATGTAATTTGCACATGCTAGTTTCTTCCCTCGTCTACGGAGTATTCCCTGACCGCGGCCACATATTGCACAACACCACCCATCAATAGTCCCATACTGCTGACTTTTTATGATTGCAATTGTCTAGGTTCACGGCTTCCAACAACTTTAGACATGATTTTGGTTGTCACACCCCGCCTAGGCGGAAACACGAGGCGTAACATCATGGAAATCATCACAACACAATGGTGTCAACAATAGAGAGAACTAAGGAAAAGGATAATCAAATGGGACACTATGTGTTATGACAATACCCAACACAAGATAAAGGAGTCTTGCATTACGATAGCAAAGTCATACCGCAAGGAAACATAATCCAAAAGTCTAAACAAAATCAACAAACATCCAAGTATCAAACAATTCAAATATGACAGAAATAAAAATCTTATGAGAATCGACTGGCATGCAAGCCTACGGTTCTAACCTAGCCACTCTTCTTAAACTTCATCTTACCTCAAGATGATTACACTAAAATTGATGCTTAAAAAGTAACATAAAGTTGGTAGAGTCATAGGTTGTCGCTCAAGATACGGTTTTCTAATCCAACTGTAAATTATTTGTTAATAAGAAACACATTTTGCAAGTACAATAAATGAGTCTCAGACTATTCTTACTAGGCTAACATGCCAAATCCAATCAATCACACCAAAATACCCAGCAAACGACCACAAGAATTCGTCTCATGAGCGCGTACCAAGGGTTCCTGTGGTTACACCCCTAGCGCCGCCATGGATACTCCCAAAAGTACTTCCGTGTTCAATGCTCGCTAGGCCACGTTAGATCAATCAAATAACACAGTGCATGGATACCAGCAGATGGATCCCTGACTTTGTTCTTATTCTTTTTTTTTTTTTTGTTTTTAGTTTTCTTTGTTAGTTCTAATCATCACATCACAAAAAATGTAGCACGACATCATACACTAGTCACGTATAGTCCATGCATCTTTGACAACATATTATCACAGTAATCAAAACATTTCCAAACACTTTACATCATTTCCACCCCCAATAACAAGCAGCTTCCAAACAATATCAACACAAGCTACACAATACAAACACAAACGTGTTACACGCGACCAAGCTAAAAGCTCAAGTCCATGTAACACTCATATGATGGATGTCTAAGGGTTTGATTAACCATCATGGGTCGCCCCGACACCATGCCCAACCTTAACCATCTTGTTAATACATTATACTAGTTAACTACAATTTATCTAAAAATGCAGAATTTTCACGTGTCTTAACTAACTTAAAAACCATACTTGCTGACCTTTATAAATTATACCAAAAATCATCTAAGCTCCTTTATGTGTTTATTAAATACCTTGAGATTCCCAAGTACCGATTACATGTGCAACTATCCCAAATAAAATCAAACTTCAAAACTATCCCAATTCAGATCTGATTGCACACTAAAATATATGGCCCTAACTATCATACTTAGACACACAATCAGAAGCTCTCCTTCTAGGGTTTCTTTATATACATATGGAACTTAACTACTGTAGAAGGTCTAAGCTTAATTCCACTTTTAAGTTAGGGTTTCACCCTGACAAACATGACCTAATTCTGACCCGCATTTACTGTTTTGACCACTTTTGTTGCAAAACTTATTTGAATGACTTCCCGACCTTAAAAACCTCCGAGGCTAGATTTTCTGGAAAGTAGACTCTTTTGGATTATTCATATACTCAAGAAACATATCAATACACGTTTTTATCATCTAGATATCAGTCGTTGAACACGACCTAAAATTCTGCTCAACCCTAAATCAAGTTTTAACGCAAATCTAACCTAACCAATTGCATGAACATGACCTTAATCAAGCCCTAATCACTCTAGCATCATTAAAAATCATTAATATTCTGTATTTTTATGAAACCCTAGATCCATCATTGATTTTGTTACATGAATATATAAATCTAACTAAGAAGAACACACTTACCTTGATTACTAGCACCTAAACCACAACTCTTGAATGTTTCTTGGATCCAAAAGTGAAAATCGACTCCTTAGGGTTTTGGGGGGCTGAGATCGTACGCACACAAGAGGGGAAGGGGAAAGGAATGACTAGGTTCATTGGTATTTAATCCTAGTGGGTCCTTATCCTTCTCTAAGTCTAATTTGATAAAAAAATTATAACTCCTAAACCCTATTCCTAACCAAAACCGATCGGCCCCCTGTTTAAATATATATTATTATTATTATTTTATTAAATTATTAATTAACTAATTTACTTCATTACCATAAGTTTTTATAAAAACTTAAGCTAATTTGATTAAACCTTTTTACTTAAACGCTACTTACTAAACTTTCTAAATATAACTTTCATTTCACCAAACCACTTTATATTTTTAGAAAGTTTGCTACAAACTTCTATATTTTACTCACATGTTTCCTTTCCAATAACTTACACTTCTCATAAACGCTTAACTCTTAAATACTAAGAATTGACGTAGCAATACATGCAACACGTCTTTCATTTCCATTATCACCACACGTGAACAAATAGAATACTTAACACCAAACTCATATGCACACAAAATATGATAATCATTTACCTCTAAAATGACATCATGCACATATGTAAACCACTTCAACATACTTATAGAACACATAGCACACAAGAAACGTACAAAATAGACACTTAGCCATTTTTAAAGGTATAAACTAACCTGCTCAAATCACGGTTGTCACATCGATTTCCCTCCAGGAAGATCAAACTCCATTAACTTCCTTCGCTTTGTGTAATAATCCTCTACGGGTTAACACTTGAAACCAAACACATATATGAATCAGTTACTGATCATTAAACTGAAATGTCACCTATTAAAGAAAACAATGAGAAAATGAAATAAACATGTATACTCTTATGAACACATTACTCATGTAGAAAATAACGCAACTAATTGCACACATATCCAACTATAACAGCTGAACAATAAACTTTAACAAATGGCTTAAATGACTTGCACTTTTCCATAAAAATTTCTAAACACAGGGCCTTATATTACTTATAATTCATGTTGATGGTGTAAGAGGAGCAGGTATTGTAAGATCAGGTGTTCCATTTTTTGCCGGTGTAGCAGGCGTTGATGTGAGTGGCGGGCTTTGTGTTGCAGCAAAATTTGGTGTAGCAGACACTAATGCAAGCGGTAGAGACTTGTTGCATGTACTTGTAACAAAAAAACACCAATCATTGAGTCGCTTCACCAAATATTAGCATTGGCGAAACATTAAATAGCGGTTTCTATCAATGCAAGCTGTATTAACTTAGTCTATTGCAATCAGTGCCATATTGCAATCTGTTGATACTAACATACTGTCAAATTGAATCATTGTTTTATGTAATCATGTGTTTTGATCAATTCAATCTAACCCATTTGAGTACACTTTTCTCCATTTGGCCGGTTTCATATTTAGCTTAACCTTCATACACCAGACCCGGTACTTATTCTAATATCGACAGTAAATAATAATAAACCGAGTTACGAAAAAGCAGACCTGAATTCAGAAGTAGCCACCCGCGAATCCCCTTGAATTTATTAGGCAAAGCACTTTGATTCCAAAAAACGGAGCCAAATTTTTCATCAACATTAATGTTTTTATGCTGAGATTATAGGACGTGCACGCAAGGTTTTCAAATCGGATTGTCCTCCTTACGATATGTTTTCTCATTGCGTCTAATAAGAAAGGGCATATAGAAAAATAAATTACGTTGAAATGCTCTTTTGAGGCAATCTTCTGCTAAGTTTTAATTACCTATGATCCCTTGATTTGTTCCTTCATCTATGGTATGAGCAGACCTAGTTTTCCAACAATCGTGTTACAATTTGTACGTTTATCCACATGTTAATTTTATCAACATGTGTGTCAAGCAATTTAACTCTTATGTTTATCATAATTCTCATGCAATAGATACTTGTATCCATCAAGGCTTAAAATAAAATATGAACAGAAAATACGTACTTGTAAACATTGATTGTTTCACAACGTTTGTTCCATAATTTCAATCTCCCACCCCCATATCTCTTCAAATTAACATTTGATCTGAAGACGCGTACCGTCAAAGTGAAAGTATGTTTACACATATGACATCTCACCGTTTCATCCTATCTACAAAGATGTCCAAGCTTTTAATGTTTTCCTCGGAATCTTTTCATTGTATCACTTGACAGCCATAATTCTAAATAGCAATGTTATTGGATACCTTAAGTTTTTATTGTGTAAAGGGTAGAAACACGGCTAGAGAGATGTATGTAATGACTGTGTAAGGCATCATTCCGGACCAAACTTTCAGTTTTTGTTTCTCTCTTGGTCAGATTCTGCAGCTCCTCTTGTGCGGTTAAGAGCTTCTACACACATAAAATGAGGTGCTTTGATTAATTCAATATTAAGTATCGTCAATTGGCACATAAGAAAACTATAAAATATCACTTTCGAGTGAAAAAATTAGTTGCTTCGACTTGAATAATGCAGATCTCCAAGTCAGATGTAGACCTATTATCTTAAATGACACTCATATGGAATTTTTTTCACTGTCATTTAGTTTCGCTAGACTGTGTAACTTATATAAAACTTTGAAATTGGCTTGTTGACAATTTCCAGTTGCCATCGTCTTATGTTTCTTCTAACTTTAACTACAGTTTCAAAAAAAAAACTTCAATTTACGTGATCAAGTGTATTAAATCATGCATAATTAAATTAACTTGACATTTAAATTATTTTCTCAAAAGCTTCTTTTGACAAACTGATATGAGCACGCATCACAGAAGAAACTCATTTTTAAATGCATATTATATAAGCCAACTTAACATCGTCCATTATATTAATTACAATTTTTAGCTATGAAATGAATTTTGTAAATAGATAAAAAAAATTTAGATCGATACCTTTAAGAACGAAATAATGTTTGAAGTCATTCAAGTTACCTGCATGCTTACGACCCACTTTGTGCAATTGGTATTCCACATCGTGCCTCTAAACATAAGCAATTTTAACTATGACACACGCTAAATTATATGTGTATTCGTACCATATTGTTTTTTAAGCACTCTCTCTGAGCAGGTACATATATACTTATTGCTTTCCATATCTCTATCGCAACTACAGGGGTGTTTGGATGAACGTTTTCAAACTAATTTATTAACATATGTGAATCAGATGATTAGACAAACGTTAATTAGGTGCCTAAACTAAAGTTAATGTAGTCGGATGCTTTTTATGCAAAATATTAGTTTTCTTGCTGCGACTCTCTGCATACTTCCTAAAATTTAATAATAGGGTTAATACAAAAATATGTTACTAAAGTTTGCCAAAATGTTCACCTAAGTTACTAAAGTTATTTTCGTTACAAATAAGTTACTCAAGTATATGGATTTATAATTTAGGTTACTGAACCTTTAAAACAGTTACAAAAAGGTTACTCAAGTATACGGATTTATTTTTTGGGTAACTGAACCTTTACAAAGAGGCTTATTATTTGGCTTATTTACCGTTAAAAAAATTCACCCGTATACTTGAGTAAACTTGAGTGACGATTTTGTAACTAAAAAAACATTAGTAACTTACGAGAACATTTGAGCAAAATTTAGTAACATTTTTGTGTATTAACCCTTAATAATATCCTCCTAAAACAATCAAATGTTTTAGAATTATAATCATTTTACTCACTATTAAGCATAAATCCAGGCACACATGACCCACCGTATGCAAAATTATAACTTAATAATGAACCCAATTGTAAGATAAGCAACAACAACTGTTGAGTAAGAATTTGATAAGAGTTGATTACCGTACAAAGCTAAAGCAGGAATTTGATAATTTAGTGCTTGCTGGTGTGACCTTTGAGTAGTATTTGTTGGATTACTTTACCCTTCTTTGCTAGCGAACTATCATTGACTTCAGAGATATTATAGGACTCACAAAATTTCACATGTATTAACAAAGGTTGATTATTTTGTAGTTCTGTTCAAAAGTCGTCCTTTGACACGTCGACCATCAACTTTTCGCTCAAAGAGAATGGAAAAGCAATTATTTTAAAAAAGTAATTATTTTATTATTTTGAGGCTCAGATAAGTGAGCAATCAAATATGAGGATACGGCCGCCATGGCTGCAAACTTAGCAAGCTTGCTATGCCAAGATGCACGCAATCCGAATTTTAAATGAATCTCCTTTGGGACGCTCAAATATTATCATCATAGCCTCTTAGAATCGATATCGTTATCATCTTATAAAAAACACACACCAAACAGATAGTGCATACCACACATACCACACGCCACTTTCTCTATCTAGGCAGACCCGGTAAAAGAAAGGGAACCCGACTGAAAACCCGGTTGAAAAAGAAACCCGATATTAAACACACATATGCTTTAGTGGGGGTACGTGTCCCTCCAAAAGATATACCACGTCTTTATCTCTCATTCAGCCAATTTCCATATGAAATCATAGATATTTCTATCTCAAGTTTAAACATCGTTAGAAAGCGTAACCAACTGTGGACCGTAACCATGGCTGCAACCACAATACGTGACATGTCACCCACCCAAGTTACGAGTTTTAATTAACTACTACGGACAATAAAAAAAATAGGATTAATTCACCATGGCTGCAAAGATAGTAAGTTGTCGCGCCAAGATGCATATAATCTCAATTGTATATCTGATCTGCCATGGCTGCAAACACGACCTCGGTCATGCTGCCCCGCCAAGCTATAGATCGCTTTCATGCATCGTAAGCTCAAAAGTAGCAAAAATGTTAATTGCTGCAACATTAACTGGCAACTAATGCACAACTTAAGACCGAAGCCTAATTTGGTTCGCTTAAGGCTTAGTTTGCAGCTTATAAGCCTATCACCGTCGTCACACACCCATCGCCATTGTCACTCGCCACGCGTAGCGGCAACAAAGGATTGGTGGCATCGTTAAAGCATAAACAGAAATCATAAACAACTGTGGTAGTAACCATGGTTGCAACCACAGTACGTGTCAGGATGCCCCGCCTAGGTACGGGTGTTATCGAAAAAAAAGGATTAATCCGCCATGGCTGCTAACATAGTAAGTTGCCACACCAAGATACGAATAATCTCAACTTTATACATTCGCCTTGTTAACGACATCGTTTATAGATGCTTATAAAATTAGCTTATACACTGGTATATACAGCTTTATAACACAACTTATTTGACAGAACAACAAAAAAAATTGTAAGTCACTGTTTTTTTCGCTTATTTTAGGGTTTATGGGCTTATTCGAGTCGGCTTATTTTTTATGGCTTATATCCCATTTTATGAAATATTTTTTCACCTTGAATTTATAATAAGCTAATAAGTTAAAAGAGCCAATAGAATTAGCAATTAGCAATTATATCTATATAACAAAAGGCAGGATTTTGCCTTAACTTCATGCTCATAAGTTAAAAGAGCCAACAAAATTAGCAATTACCAATTACGAAATAACACAATGTTTAAAAACATTACCTTTAGTACGCCTTAAAACAACCATCAAAATCATCACAAAATACCCAACAATACCAACCACAATCACCATCACCACACACCGATCACAAAACGATTGCACGTGCATAGACAAGCAATCGATGGCAAGAGAGAAGAGGAAAAGAGATGAACAGGATGCATTGTGTGAAAGAAGTCGAATGAAGGGAGAGAGAGAGAGATCTCATAGTAGGTAATATCTTTGGATCGGACACGTACCGCCCACTAAAGCAAATGGTTGTATTATATCCGGTTTGGTTTCTTTTTCAGCCGGGTTTTCAGTCGGGTTCTTTTTCAGGCGGGTTCAGGCGTGTTTATTGGGTTTCAAGCGGGTTGCATTCTTTAGGCGGGTCGACCCGATAATGTTAATAATGTGGCACACATAATGATTTCTGATCTTTAATATATATTTATAATATCTTGCCGAAAAAATAAAAGAAAGAAAAGTAAGAGAGCATGAATTTAGAAGGGTTTAATCATGGAGTAAAAAGTGGTTAAGTAGGTAATCAATTTTCAATACTCCTAAATTAGAAAAGAATGATGGATTACCCAATAGTGGGCAATGACCCATTGCATGCATTATAGCAAGCAAACCATCATCAATTAATATCATTGTCATTTCTTACCCAATAATACATCTAACCAAGTGCACCCACTTGTTAAACTCTAGCATAACCATTGCAAATTGCGACTAGCGATGGACCAAATTCTAGTTAGATTGAGAAGAGTAGAATTATAAGTTGTGCTTTAACCGATTGTGAATCCTTTCAAATGAGGTTAAGTGAATTCTATAGCCATTTAGTTCGCAAAATTAATCGCATTAGTTAGTTGACGAGCTTAAGGCGTGATTGAGATAGCTAGCATCGTGACAATCGAGTTAACTTACCGATACTTACAAATCTAAGCATTCGTGACCACTTAATCTAGATTGCATTTGGATCACACTTAAATAAAAAGTAAACACTGCGCTAGTTAAGTCATGGTAAATACATAAGTGAAAGAATAACTACGTAGACACGCATATCTCCTACTTGATTACGACACACACACACACACATCTCTCTTTAGTTATTCTTGGTTTTTTTATCATTTTATCTTTGATATCTTCACTACGTTAGATCGGAACGAAAACGCCCCAGCTGCTTTCTTTGTTAGCTTATTACAACTTTGAACTGGATTTGTCACTGATCCTAAAGAGTTCGACACCCGGATATAACTAGATTATACATTTACACGATAAGGTACACCGCTCTAAAGTGTGTAAGATTACAAATAGATCGATTTGTTTTTTAAATAGATTTTGCACATCAGTAGCATAAAAAATATTTCTCACATGTATCATAACCTGATACGTTAGCATTCCGGTAGCAGTGAAATATAGAAACTTTTTAAAAGTTAAGAACATGAAAATTCTTACTTTATCATTACAGTTGTAACATAATTCGTGAATCAAAGAAGTCATTTTCTTTGCATTACTGAATTAAAGTCGCTAGTCATATCAGAAATCCAGTGTAAATCCACTTTTGATACGAATCCCGACATCACATCATCTTTGTAAAGTCATCTAAGAATTTGTTGAAAATTGCTATTTCTATGATGATCTATTTGCTGTAGTGTAAATACATTTTTATTTCGTCTCTAGACCTTTTTGTTTGTGTGGGTTTTTCTTTTCTACGAATGCTAGAGCAACAAAATTTATACACAAAAAACATTCACACAAGGATATGTTATGCATATTATTGGAATGTACTCTCTCTCTCTCTCTATAAGAAATCGACTCTCCTCTCTAAGTGCAGAAGCGCGTGCGAGTACCACATTCTATATCTCTATCTATCCTAAGTTATTTTGTAGATGAGTTTATCTTTGGTAAAAAATTGTGGATCTAGGCATTTTTCTCTTTTTTTTATGCTCGTTTTTGCTTTTATAGTTTTATGTTTATGCTTTTTGTCTTTGTTGTCTCTTATGCGTTCTTTATTGTTTATATTTTGTTTATCTTGTGGCGTATGCTTTTATGTTTTTATGTCCTTATTCTTTAAGATTTGTTGATAGTTTTTATCTATTGCTTGTATGCTTGTATGCTTCTATTATACATTTACACGATAAGGTACACCGCTCTAAAGTGTGTAAGATTACAAATAGATCGATTTGTTTTTTAAATAGATTTTGCACATCAGTAGCATAAAAAATATTTCTCACATGTATCATAACCTGATACGTTAGCATTCCGGTAGCAGTGAAATATAGAAACTTTTTAAAAGTTAAGAACATGAAAATTCTTACTTTATCATTACAGTTGTAACATAATTCGTGAATCAAAGAAGTCATTTTCTTTGCATTACTGAATTAAAGTCGCTAGTCATATCAGAAATCCAGTGTATATCCACTTTTGATACGAATCCGACATCACATCATCTTTGTAAAGTCATCTAAGAATTTGTTGAAAATTGCAATTTCTATGATGATCTATTTGCTGTAGTGTAAATACATTTTTATTTCGTCTCTAGACCTTTTTGTTTGTGTGGGTTTTTCTTTTCTAGGAATGCCAAAGCAACAAAATTTTTACACTAAAAACATTCACACAAGGATATATTATGCATATTATTGAATGTATAAAAAAGGTGAATCTAAAAAAAAGATAAAGAATACCACAAATTACGTGCCAAGTGATTTTGTAGATGTTGTTTTGTAAAACATTTGCGGATCTAGCATTTCTCTTTTTTTGTATGCTCGTTTTTGCTTTTATAGTTTTATGTTTATGCTTTTTGTCTTTGTTGTCTCTTATGCGTTCTTTATTGTCTATATTTTGTTTATCTTGTGGCGTATGCTTTTATGTTTTTATGTCCTTATTCTTTAAGATTTGTTGATAGTTTTTATCTATTGCTTGTATACTTGTATGCTTACTTTCGTCGTATGCTTCTATAAATGACGTGAAATTGTTATTGCTCACTTTTCCTCGCCGGAGGTTTCCTGAAATTGACCTCTACTTTCAGGTTTTATCCTAAAGATAGTAGTACGATCTATATACATTTCACTTCTCTCACACTTTGCTCCGGCGAAATTATGTATGTAGTTGTTTTTTAAATAGTTATGGTCATTTTTCAAATGAATAGAAAACGTCACACTTTACAACTGTGAACCATGTGGTCAAAGTTGCATAAGTCTTAAGATTTTATAACTTTACCATTATTTTCTTTGTCAATCTATCTCCCATCAACATCTCTCGGCCCTCTTTAGTTTTTTCTTTTTCTTTTTTGTTAATAGTTGCACTCGTCACCGGCTAAGACCTCCTTTCACTAGTAAAAAGCAATAATAATTTAAAATGAAACCAATTTATATTATATGGCGACCCTATTTAGTATAGACCGGTCTCACAGTTAATATGAATATTTCACCTTAACTAAAGGAATACAAAAACATTGGGCATAATTTAAACTTATAATCTTTGCTTTAAACAAAAGGAAACGTAGACTATAATTATAGAACGGAGGGAGTAGTTTTATTAGGCCGTGTAAATTCATCCATATCGACTAACAAAAAAAAAACAAAATATCATGCCCTCCTCAGTTTACTCGTTTATAAACACTTGTACATATGATTTTGAAACAAAATTAACGATCAATACATTTAGGTCATATATTATTAAATAATTATAGTTATTGAGTTTCCACCATAGTTGGTATGAAATTAACATGGGACACGTCTAGAAGATTTGACATGCCAGAATGAAATTAACATGGGACACATTTATAATACTATTGGTACCCCCTGACCCGCTAAAAAGTAAATGGGCGTGTATGCTTAAATGACACAAAATTGGGAAAGTTTACTGATCGTGAGAGAAGATGCAACAAATTTTGAGAGAGATTACGTAAATCGTTAATTAGTGACGTGAAACTATTTTGACGAGGTAAAAACCCATCATCACATCCATCACCCTAATAAGTGACAACTTATAAAGACACTTGAACACATTTAACAAGAGAAAAATTATAAAACTTTTTAAGTACATACATGATGAGAGTGATCAGGAAAATCGTCAGAAACAAATACCAAGATACATTTTTAAATATTTTCCTTACCCTCCCATACATTATATATTCCGTAAACCCTCAAAAAAACACGTATTTTAAGAATAAACATCATTATTAAACAACTTTCTACCTCATACATTTTTCGCACGATACTGGAAGGAAATGATGAAAAATACTATACCTTTAACCAAATTAATTTATAACTTCATAAAAGTTTGTAATAATGAGACAAGAATTAAGTGGAAGGTGTGATAAGTTAGAAAACTTATTCTAAATTCCTTATCTATTTTTGAAAGTTGACAATTAACTTGGGACAATTCAAAAAGGAAACGTAGACTATAATTATAGGACGGATGGAGTAGTTTTATTAGGCCGTGTAAATTCATCCATATCGACTAACAAAAAAAAACAAAATATCATGCCCTCCTCAGTTTACTCGTTTATAAACACTTGTACATATGATTTTGAAACAAAATTAACGATCAATACATTTAGGTCATATATTATTAAATAATTATAGTTGCCTGAGTATTCCACCAGTATGTATGAAAATTAACAATGGGAAACTGACGTCTAGAAGATGTAGACCGAGATGCCCGAAAGAAAATAACATTGACATGCCAGAATGAAATTAACATGGGACACATTTATAATACTATTGGTACCCCCTGACCCGCTAAAAAGTACCAAAAAGGTACAAAGATTCCTTTTGTACCTCTTTTTTACAGTGCAGCGCAATTTTTTTATCAGTTTCTGTTCCGTAATTTTTAACAGTTTCATACTTTTGACCTGTTAAACTTTATATTTTTCGTTCCGTTTTTTCCGTGTCACAGTTTTATAACATATATAAAATTATAAAAAAAAAATTAAAAATAAAAAAAAATCAAAAAACATGAGGGGGTACAAATGGTTTTTTTGGGGGTATTTATATCATGAGCCATCTTTTAATAATTCTTCAGTGTATATGGTCAACTTGTCTATAATTTACAGAGTATAAAGTTATGTGACTGATAACTTCCTACCGATACATATGCATCAATGGATACATATGTATGGGATATTTGATATTTCGTTTAAATTTCAAAGCAGCTCGTTTAAATTTTCATTTGTTTCGGAAAAGTGTGCGAGTGGTACAGTTGCACAGAACCTCCACTTAAAAGGGGTCATATTTTTATTAGGCTACCCACTATAATCGGTCGTTGGGGTCGGTCGACTGAAATCGCCATCGGTCGCCATTATAGTAGGTCGCTGGTCGCTTTATAGTGGTCGACCGAAAAACGAAAGTCGTCTTATAGTGGCAAAAGGTTGCCTATAGGTCGCCGGAGAGAGAAAACTGATGTGGCAGGGAAAAATGTAGGTCGCTGGTGGTCCTTAGAATGACTAGCCTTAGTTTTGCATAGTATAAATACGAATAGTATTAAGCATATATATGAGTCGTATAATTCAATTTTAAATGCAATTTTTCATTAGTTTACAAGTATAATAGAGTTTCTTTATTGTTATTGCCTAAGGCATCGAAAACCATAAAGCGGCCCTGCCAACGTGCATTATCCCGTAAAGACAAAAAAAATGTAGCCTAAATACCTTAAGGTTGAAATAAAACGCAATGTTAATTACTAAAAGTTCATAGGAAAATGAAATGTATGCCTAAGACTTAAAGTTAGACTTAAATTTGTGACTGGTTTATTTTAAAAGTTAATTAGTGAAGAATGATGAGAGAGAAAATGTGTAAGTCACTTGGCATGAATTGTATGAAGTAGCTTTTACAAAAAATGTTGTCTTTTAGTGACACTTATAAAAAAGTGTCATTAAATCTTAAAATTTTAAGTTTTTACTCACACTTTTTAAAAAGTGTGATTAAAAGATTAAATTTATTGACACTTTTTGTGTCACTAAAACCTCAGTCGCTGTAGCTCTATTTTCTTATAAAGTTCTTTTATTAAGCTTTTCTTAGTAGTTACATTCATCACTACTCTAGTTCATAAACTTTTAACCCAGCCGTCAGAGTACCTTTTTGATCATCTACATTCTCGTTTTGCAAACAAGTTTATTCTTGTTTTGTTTTAGTTATCGAAACTTTTTTCCTTTATAGATAACCGAGCTACATAAACGAAGCTTTGAGCAAGTTTTCTTATGATTATACATTTAATTTTTTTATAGTCGGTTTTCTTTATAAATACGTCAAGCATCGAAAAAATAAAAATACCCAAAGTTGCGAAAAGTACATTATGAACTTGTAAACTCGATTGACTATTGTACTTTCTCCGTCACAAAATAATTGTTTTTTTTTTATTTTTTAAAATTATTTTTTTCAACTTTTATATTTAATATTTTTGTTTGTGTTATATAATAATTGCTGAAAAATATACTAATGAAAATACATTTAAAAAACAATCTATTCATATATTTTGCATCAAATATTATATAACACGTACAAAATATTTAAGATTAAAGTTAAAATAAAGATTTTAAAAAATCAAAAGAGCATAATTATTTTAAGACGTTAGGAGTAGTATTTTATCAAGTTTTATCTTTCTAGAATTCTAGATTTGAATCTTCTAGGTTTTCTTATCACATCATATAATGAATATAACAAGTAGCTATACCCGCGCGTTGCTGCGGGACGGTTAGCGGAGCGCGGGGTTTGAAGAAACTTAAAGTTTTATTTATAAAAAAACAGATCGATGACTCCAACAGTGCGATGTAACTCGTGATTAGGAACAGCATTTAATGGATAATGAACTCTTCAAGCTTCATTTCAAAGTCACTTTCTAATACGCCCATGATCTGATGATCGTATCATGTGGGTTCTTTTTTTCTTATAACCATTAAAAATGTTAT
>BQNB010018426.1:0-68313 GCA_026074375.1 Tanacetum coccineum | reverse complement strand
AAATACAAAGTATTTTTGGTACGTTTTTGGTCATTTAAGTCCGATTTTAATGGTGAAAGGTATGTGTAATTAAACGCATACCAGTGACAAATAAGCAAGTATGACCAATTCAAAATCTACTAATGCAAATTTAATTTCTAAACCTAAATTAAGACAAAAGAAAATTTTAAGAAAGTGAAATTTTTTTATTTTTATTTTTGTATTTATTATGAATTATAAAACTAAATTAATGTATTTAAACTCCTAGAAAATAGCAAATTAATTCCTAAAAATTCTAAAAAATGATTTTCTAGCTTAGAAAAGTCTAAAATATTATAAAAACTCAGAAGACTATTTTTAACTATTTTTTATAATAAATTCCTAAAATAAAAAAAACTCAAAAATGAGATTAAAAATCTAAAAGTGACAAAAATGATTTTAATGCATGTAAACCTTAAAGTAATTATTCTAAATCTGAAAACTATTTTTTGTATTTTTAAAAATTATTTTTCTATTTTTTATTGATTTTCGAAAATTTTAAACTAAGAAAAATGATAAAAATTAAACTATTAATGCGAAAAAATCAGAAAAATCACAAAAAAGTCCTAAATGATGCAAGGAATTTAAGAAAAATAAAAGCAGAAGCCCATCTTATCTAATAAGCTGGGAAAAAGTCCTAATAAGCTACGGGCTTTTATAAAAAATAGAAACTCAAAAAGGTGTTAAAAGGAAAATGGAAAGAAGAGATGACAGATGAGCTATTGAAGCACAATGGTAAGTGAGTGTGTGTGTGAAGGCAAGGTCGTGGGTTCGAGTCACAGGCCTTGCTTTTTGCAATTTTTTTATTTTTGAAAAAGTTAAAAACAAAGTTATAGAAAAGATAAAAATAAGTAATTTTAATTAAAGCTACTATTATTGAAACTCAAGAAATAAGTTGGAAAATGGCTTAAAAGACAGAAAAACAACTAAAACTAATTTTTTTTGGCTTTTTCAAAATTTTAGAACTCAAAAAGCTGAAATAAGCTAAAACCTAAGAACAAAAAGCACTTTTATACTAATCCTAACCTAATAAGCTCATTTAAATGGAAAATAAGCAAAGGAAAACAAGTCATAAGCTGAAAATTCAAATATGCTTTTAAACACTAACTTAAAATCAAACAGCCTGAAAGGGCAATTTCAAGCTTAAAATTTAGCTTATAAATAGATCCTTAGGGCAAAAAACTTATCACCTACTTAAAGTACAGCTAATAAGCTACTTAAATTTGCAAAGAACAACCATTTTGAAATACAATTAAGCAAAGAAAAAGTACTATGAAAAAAGCTAATGGCTATTGTTTTTGGTTTTTACATGAAATAGTGTAATAAGCTATAACTGAACTTAATAAGCTAATGACTACTTAATTCTAACCTAATTAGCTAGTTAATATAGAAATTAGACAAAAACTTAAGGCAATAAGCTATAAAATTCTAATAAGCACTTAACAAAAACTGACAACCCAAACAGTCCCTGAGGGAACTTTTAAGCTTATTTTTCTATAAGCTCTTAGATCCTTATGCACTTTTAGCTTATACAACTAATACTCTACCTAAAACAACTTTTTAAAAACTATTTTGAACTTCAAGAATTTAATGAAAAAGCTCAATGAAAACAGACAGAATACTTAGCATGCTGATTTTTTAGAAAGACAAATTACTCAATTAAGAGCTAAAAACAGATGACCTATTGAGCTTATTTCTAAAAAGTAATTTCAAATAGATGAAGAATGACCTAAAAGCTATTTGTATGCCAAAAATCAGGACCTAATTATTAAGATTACCCTCTGAAAATTGATGTTGAAAATGGCCTTTTCTCACTTTGTCTAACTTATGCAGTTGGTACTTACTAATGAACAAAACTTTAAAATCTATAAATGCACACCTAAGTTACTTGATTCTATGCTTTTAAAAACACAAACTAATGACAAATTTAGCATTAACCTTCACTAAATTGATTTGAATCTAAAAATTCAAATGAACCTTAACAGATTTAATAAAAATAACCTAACTTATGAAAAACTCATTATCCCTATCCAAGCTTATAAATTTAGCACAAACTGACTTAGTTGAAAGATTAAAACCAAAAACTTTAAGACCAAATGGTCTCAAGTAGTACTAACTTGTGGTAGCAGTACTAACTTGTGGTAGCAGTACTAACTTGTGGTTAGTACTGCTGAGCCAAACACCCCCTTATTTTTATGAAAAGTCATTTAAGCTTATGAAATTTGAATCTAATAAACAAAACTAAGTTACCAGATATTAATAAGCATTTAATAGTCCTAAGAAGCATATAACAACAATCAAATAAGCTAGAATAACAAACAATAAGCTAATGCTACTTATTTTTGGTTTTTTAATTGATTTTTAAGACAAAATATGAAAACAAAGATTTAAAACTAAAAATCAACTACATTAAGCATAAATCTACTATAAAGAGCAATAATCAGCTAACTAAGATAGAAATAAGCAAATAGATAAGTAAATGAAACAAACAGCAAACAAAGACAGAATTAAGCTATAAATTTAAAGACAGAAAAAGTAAATTGATGCAGAACCTAAAATCCCAACTAAACAGGGATTAATGCTCAAATAGAGCTTATGTCTACAAGCTCTGGCTTATTCAAAATAAGCCAGTGAGGTCTATGGACCCTTCCAGGTTTGGTCTATCATCCTTATTTAAGCTGTGGTAAATTTAGGGAAGTATTTGAGTATGATAAAGCTTATTTAAACTTTTTGAGTTTAAATGAGCAGCTTATGAGTAGCTTAAGAGCTTTAGAGCTTATTTTAACAAAACAGAGCTTATTTAACCATTTTATGAAAAACAAAATACACAATTCAGAAACTTAAACTTTTATTAATAAAAGATGCTGGTTACAAAAGTGAAACTTGAAATTACATTAAGCTAAACGTTACTTGAAAGGAAAATTACAATTTAAAAAGCTACTTAAATAAAACTACTTAAAACTACTCCTAGATGCCTTTTGTGAGTGAGGCATCACTTGTATTTATACTGCTTGAGAGAAGCTTCTAGGTCCCAAATTCTGTTAAACGCTCCCCTTAATCCTGGCCCTTCCTTCATCTCTAATCATTGGCTCTCCTGTTAACACCGTTGGATCAATTTTGGAGCACACGGATAGATTGCCAGTGTGGCAATCCTTGTGTCAAACCCTTTTGTGCTTCTTTTACAAGTAATTTAGTGTAAAAACCCACTTGTTGATGTGCTTCTTTGATAATCCCGCGTGTCATTCTTTGTATACTTGGACCAATCAAAGGCTTTGGTGTGACGTTTTCTTTGCCAGCTTGTCCCTTGGTACTTGAATTGTTCTTCCATGTCATTAATTTTCATTTACCCTTTGATTCGAGGTGGGGTTAAACGAGGAAGATAGTGAACAGTAAAAACCACTTTTCCCGTGTATTTCTTTTTATAAGGGTGCGTTTGATTTCTTTTGACCCGGGCTTTTACTCGTTGACTTTGGGCTTATATATAAAGGATTGGGCCATGGGTGTGTTTTAGGCTCAGGTAAAGGATAACCGGTTATGGTTTTGGGTTTTAATAAGAGATAACGACCGTTATCTCTTATAAAATAAAGAGATAACAGTGTTAGGGTTTAGGGTTTTTAATGTGAATTTGGTTTAACATTAAGGGAAAATTTGGGTAATTTGAGGGTTTTTGTCTTCTTGTAGTTGACCAATGTTGACCAATGGTTGACTTTGGTTGACCTTGAAAGCATTCTCCCGGCTCTTGTACACTCTATCCGTTCCCGTGTCCGTGTTTGTCCGGTTTTGACCGTTTTCTTGCGATTTTTGCTATATCCGTACCTACATAATCACAAAGACAAAACAAGCAATATACAAGCATTTTAAGCACAATTTTGTCTTTTATGGGTCATTTTTGATATAAAACGGATATGTGTTTTCACACATATCAAAATTCCCCAAACTAAGCGATTGTGTGTCCTCACGCAATATTATATGCTTTAAAACCAAATACCTCAAAACTTCCCCAAACTAAATCTTTGAAAAGTAGCAAAGACTTTTGTGGAGAGAGTTTAGAAATCACAAGTTATAAAACACCCCATTTTCCCATTTTTATAAAACTTTTTCATTTTTTTTAATGTAAGCTTAAAACTACAACTAATACTCTACCTAAAACAACTTTTTAAAACTATTTGAACTTCAAGAACTTAAATCAAAAGTCTCAATGAAAATAGACATACTATTATTATACTTACATGATGAGTTTATAGAAAGACAAATTACTAATTAAGATCAAAAAACAGATGACCTGTTGACATATCTAAAAAGTAATTTCAAATAGATGAAGAATGACCAAAAAGCTAATTGAATGCAAAAATCAGACTAATTATTAAATTACCTCTGAAAATTGAATGTTGAAGAATGGCATTTTCTCACTTTGTCCCTAACTGATGCAGTTGGTACTTGCTAATGAACAAAACTGTAAATCTAAAAATGCAGACCTAAGTTACTTGATTCTATTGCATATTTAAAAACACCAACTAAGGACAATTTAGGCATTAACCTTCACTAAATTGATTGAAACTAAAAATTCAAATGAACCTTAATAGATTTAAACTAAAAATAACCCAACTTATGAAAAACTCATTATCCTATCCTAGCTTATAAAATTTAGCACCAACCGACTTAGCTTAAAATAAAAACCAACAACTTTAAGACCAAAAAGGACACAAGTATAACTAACTATTTGGTTATACTTCTGAGGCCATAACCAACCCCTAATTTTATGAAATCCCATTTAAGCTTATGAAAATTTGAATCTAAAGAACAAACCAAGTTACCAGAATATTAATAAGCATATAACAGCCTAATAACAAGAAACAAACAATCAAATTAAGCTAGCATAACTAAACAATAAGCTAATCTATTTATATATTGGTTTTTAAATAGATTTTAAAGAACAGAATATTAAAACAAAGATTGAAAAAACTAAAATAACAACTACAATAAGCAAAATCTACTATAAAGATCATAATCAGCTAACTAAGGACAGAAAAAGCAAATATATAAGTAAATTAAACAAACAGCAAACAAAGACATGAATTAAGCTATAAATTATAAAGACAGAAAAATTAAATTGATGCAGAACCTGAAATCCATTTAAAACCCCCCCAAATTGATTAAAGCACCAAAAGAGCTTTATGTCTACAAGCTCTGGCTATTCAAAATAATCCAGTGAGACTATGGACCCTTCCAGGTTTTGGTTCATCATCCTTATTTAAGCTGTGGAAAATTTATGGAAGTATTTGAGTAAGAATAAAGCTTATTAAACTATTTTGAGCTTAAATGAGCAGCATATGAGTAGCTTAAGGAGCTTTAGATCTTATTTTAACATAACAGAGCCTTATTTAACCATTTTAAGAAAAACAAAATACATAATTCCAAACTAAACTTTTTATTAAAAAAAGAAGCTGATATACAAAAGTGAAACTTAGAATTACATTAAGCTAAACAATACCTTTGAAAGGAAAATAACAATATTTAAAAAGCTACTTAAAAAACTACTTAAAACTACTCCTCAAATCCTTTTTTGTGAGTTGAGGCATCACTTGTCAATAATACTGCTTAAGATAAGCTCCTAGTTCCCAAAAATCTGTACAGCGCTCCCCTTAATCCTGTCCCTTCCTTCATCTCTATCATTGGCTCTCCTGTTAACACCGTTGGATCAATTTTGGAGCCACTAGATTGCCAATCTGTCAATCCTTGTGTCAGACCCTTTTGAGCATTCTTTTACAAGTACTTAATAGGTAAAAACCACATGTTGATGTGCTTCTTTGATAATCCCGCGTGTCCCATTCTTGTATACTGGACAATCAAAGGCTTTGGGTGTGACTTTTCTTTGCCGCTTTCCCTTGTACTATGAATTGTTTCTTCCACGTCATTAAATTACATTATCCTTTGATTCGAGGTGAGGTTAAACGTGGAAGATGTGAACAGTAAAAACCACTTTCCGCGTATTTACTTTTTTAAAGTTGCGTTTGATTTCTTTTACCTTGGCCTTTTACTCGTTACTTGGGCTTATATATAAAGGATTGGGCCAGGGTTGTTTTGGGCTCGGGTAAAGGGTAACCTGTTATGGTTTTGGTTTCATAGAGATAACAACCGTTATCTTTTAATAAAATAAAGAGATAACGGTGTTAGGATTTAGGGTTTTTTAATGTGAATTTTGGTTTAACATTAAGGGAAAATTAGTAATTTGAGGGATTATGCCGTTCCTTGTAGTTTGACCAATGTAGGACCATTGGTTTATTTTGGTTGAACCTTAAAGCATTCTCCCGGCTCTATATACTCTATCCGTTCTCGTGTCCATGTTTGTTCCGGTTTGACCGTTTTTGTCTTGTGATATTTGCAATATTCGTACCTACATCATCACAAATACAAAAACAAGCAATATACAAGCAATTTAAGCACAATTTTGTCTTTTATGGGTAATTTTGATATAAAAAGATATATGTTTTCACCACATATCAAAATTCCCCAAACTAACGATTGCTTGTACCTAGAAGCAATAATATATGCTTTAAAACCAATACGTCGAAAACCTCCCCAAACTAATCCTTAATAATTAGTAAGTCATTTATGGGGAGATTTAAGAAGTCACAATTAAAAACACCCATTTTCCCATTTTTCCAAAACTTTCTTTTTTAACAAGAAACTAGAATATTTTGACTTTCATATATCCCATAATTGTTAGGACCATAGAAACAAGTGGCATTTTCGATCGAGATGCCCCCCCCCCCCCCAATAAGGATAAATTCACGTTCCTGACTTTTCACTTGCTCCAAACCAAGCTTAAAAACGAAATCACAGCTAAATATCAGTAAAGATTCAACACTACTCATAAATTGTCACTTGTGATATTAAGATTTTAAATTTGCGAAGAACGAGAAACAGATAGAGTTAATTATGAGTTAGATGTTAAACAATGATAGTTTAGAAATCTTAAGAGCTCATAAGTGTAGTTTGTGGCTTTTCTCCCAATAAGCTTGAACTGTCTAAAAAGTAACTGCTCTTTTCGAAAATTAAGCTTAAAGCAACAATTTTAGAAGTATATTCGATAACAAATAATTTATTTAGTCTTAAGTTCAAATTTATACTTAAATTTTCTAAAAAGAAATTTTCCTCTAATCGTGGTTAATATAAAAATAAATGTAGTATAATAATAATAAAAACTGTGGCTATAAAAGTTTACGCCTCTTGTCGGCACACAACCGATGTGCAGTCTTCAAAAGAAGCCCATAGTAAGAAAGATAATAATTCCTAGACAGAGAAAGTTTGTTGCATCTTTGCCGCACACAACCGATGTTGCATTTTTCCAAAAAGGATGAGGATTTCCTTCGTTTAAAGGATGTTAAGTGTAATATATGTGAATTTAATAATAATAGGGGAAAATCGCTTTTTATTAAATTTTAAATAATCTTTTGAACAAAGAACATATTTCTTTTAGTTATGGTATTTAAAATGAATTGTTTTTATATTTAACGGGGAAGACTAAGAGTTTTTTAGAGAAACGAAAGTCCGTGAGTTCGATACTAATCCTCTGTGGGTTGTCCAAAAGCAGTCACCTAAGCCAGTCCTCGGCTGGGATGTGCCGAGAAGAAAGTCGCTACATGTAATGAATCGCCTTGCAAAATCAGTATTCTTGGGTTGGAACTTGAAGCATAAAAATATAACCATTTTTCTTAAAAGTAGATCCATGTCGAAATTTCAAAATAAGCACATTCACCTAAGATATTATAAAATGTTGGAGTGAAAAGTTTCACAAGGTTACAAGTATGATATATGTTTGTTTAGACATCTTAACATATAATTAACGTTGATTCGTTTTTAAGCTTGGTTTGGGACAAGTGAAAAATCGGGGACGATGAATTTATCTTTTTGGGCATTTTAGGATTGAAGTTCTTCTTGTTCTATGACCCTAATGTTATGAAAATAACGAAAGTCTGGACATTCTATTGTGTTAAAAAAGAAAAGTATAAAAAAAATGAGAAAAAGAGAAAATACAAAAACATGTGTGGTAATAAGTGTAAATATTTAAAGATGGTCAAAACGGGACTTTTTCATAACTATTGATTCTTTAATTCCCTTTGATGAACACTTAGCTACTTTTCGAGGTAATTAGTCAAGGGGGATTGAGACTCTTAGTTTTCTAAAGTGTTTACTTATAGCATTGCGTGAGGACACGACAATAGTTTAGTATGGAGATTTTGGTATGTGCTTAATTACACATACCTTTTACCTATTAAAACTGTATACATTGTATTTGTGTGTTTTGCATTTATATTGTGCAGGGAATGGATATCGACAAAAATCAAGACCAAAACCGAGCACGGGAATGGAAAAAGAGTAAAAAGTCAAAGTCAAAGTCAAAGTCAAAGACGAAGCCAAAATCGATATAACCGAGCACGAAAATAGATGAGCGTGAAGAATCGAAGCCGATGACATGTGCATCTTAAATGGACCAACCCGCACCCAAGTTAATGGGCCGAGTAAACCCATTGAGCTTATCTATTACATCAAAAGCCCAAAGTCCATTTAATAACCAAACAAGCCCAATAAAAGCCCATCAAACACTTAACCATAAACCCTTAAGCCTTTTGCACCATTAGTCCCTAGGGGTTTTCACCGTTAGTCCTTAAGGGTTTACACAGTTAGTCCTTAAGGACTTACACTGCTAGTCCCTGACTTTTACAACAAAAGCCCCTACAATCCTTACACCCTAACACCATTAGTCCCTACACCCTCTTTTATCCTAACCCCGTTAACCCCTTTATCCCAAATAAATATAAAACCCATTTAACTCGCCATTTTTTACTATTCATCCATCCCTCCCATATTGCCCTGCACCACGACAAAACCCCTCTCAACCCTACTCAAACCCCACCCCCAGCAAGATGATAAGTCCACCTTGGCAATCCCATGGAAGCTTATTGGACAAAATTAATCAAGGGCTGTTATGAAGCTTAAAGAGGCACAAATGAAAATCAAGGGCTACGATTAATTTGCTTGGAGAACACTCTCACACCCTCTCACAGAAGAAACACACCCCTGCATCCTTCACACTCTATAAATAGTGATAGGATTTCTTCATTGGAGGCATCTAGTTTTAGGATTAGGGTAGTGTAGGTAGTTTATTTTCCAGCTTATTTAGTGCTTATTGTCTTTTAAAATTGTGTATTTCCTTTTCAAGTATTGTAACTTTCTTAAAGCATCAATAAAATTTAAGTTTGTTTTAAATTCATGTTCAAAGTCTATTTGTATACAGTGATGTTGTTTAAATAAGCTCTAATCAGCTCATTGACTTGATAAAGCTCAAACAAGCTATCTAAAGCTGTTCGAGTTTAAGCTTTATTGAAATTTGGCTGAAGATTTGAAATAAGCTGGATGGGTTTGGAATTTGGGTTTTAAGAGGTGTTTGGTTGAAGCTTAATGGATGATAAGCTTACAAGGGAAGAGCTTATGGGTTTGGCTACAGCTTATGGACAATAAGCTGTAGTCCTAGAGCTTTAGGATCATTCAAATTGGCTAATGAATGCTGGTAATCTCTACATCCTTATACAACTGCTTTAAAACTATTTTTAGCTTATTTCTTTGTGCTCAATTGCTTATCTGCTTATCTCATCTTATTTTATGCTTAACTATGCTTAATCTGTCTTAATTTAGCTTATTTCTTTGTGCTCATTTGCTTATCTGCTTATCTCAGCTCATTGTAGCTTATCTGTTAGTGCTTATTCTTCCTGGAATCTTGCTTAATTGTCTTTCATAGTCTTAAATGTTTATTTGTTTTTAACTTTCAGAGCTTATCTAAGCTTATTTTGATCTGTTTCAGTTTTATAATGAATTTGGAAAATTTAAAGGGGTGTTTGGCACAAGCAGTGGTAACTATGGTTACCACTGCTTGAGCTTGTTTTGGCATTTAAGCCAAATTCATTAAGCTCTAATTAGGTCTTCTGATAAGTTTTAATAAGTTTTTATAGTTTAACTTTTAGTTTTAAGGTCTTACCTTTTAAATTTTAGAATCTGTGGTGTTGTTACTTTTTCTAACTGCTTATATTTAGATTTTGCTTATAAGCTGTTTTTGGGGCTTAGATTTAGCTTTGATATGGTTCATTATGCACTAGAAAGAAAGAGTTTTAGGCTTGCATTTGCTATTTAAGGTTTAGACATAATCTGTCCTATTTTCTAAATTTCTAGTTAAGCCAGTTTTAGATCTTAATTTTAAGCTTGAATAAGGTTGTTTTAGGTTCTGAATTTGCTTGCACAAGTTTATTTGGATTTAGTCTTAATCTGTTTAAGCTTATTTTAGGATTTAGACTTCAATTGCTAGCTTATTTCTAGGCCTGAAAGTAGCTTCTTATTCTTTTATAAAAACTTAAAAAAGTTTAAACTGTCAATTTCATTTTAACTTTTCTAGCTTATTTCTTTGCCATTTTGCTTAATTCAAGTTTGCTTGTGTTGTTAGGATATAAGTCTTCATCTGTTTTCAGTTTTTAACTTTTTACATTTGCTTATTAGTCTTAAAAGTTAGCTTAAATTTTGATAAAAGTCCCTAAAACTGTTTCTTTGAGTCAAACTATCTTAGTGCTTTTTAGTTTATTTAGTTTGCTTATTTTTACTCAGATTTGCTTATTAGAGGTAGGAGTTGGTTTGTTTTCAACTTATCAGTTCTACATTTGCTTATTAAGTCAAAATATCCAATTAGTTTTGGTTAAAAATCTAAAAGTGTTAAAAAAAGCAAGCAAGCCAATTTGTCACTTTAAGCTGTCTTTCCTGGCTTATTTATAAGCTTTGGCAAAAAGTCTCTTCATTAAAGTTGTTAGTCTTTACTTATTTTATAGCTTTTCCAAAAGAAAAATAAAAAAAATGTTTTCATAAAAAAGGAAGTCACAGGTTTCGAACCTGTGACCTCCCCTTCACACTCCCAACATTTTAACACACCACACATTGCCAACTCGCCCTTGGGTCTTTTTCGTTATACCTTCACACCACTTTTCTTTTATCACTTTTTTGCCCAATAAGCCTTCAGCCCTTTTTAGCTTAATAACATCTTATTTCAATAAGCTGTTTCTACCCTTTTATTTTTCTTAAGTTCTAAACTGTTCAAAGGACTTTTCCTGAATTTTTTAGATTTTTCCAAATTAGTTTAGTATTTTTAATTATTTTTTTAGATTAAAACTGTTTTTAATTCATAATAAATAAAATAAAAGTCAAAAAAATATAATTCTTTTTTCTAAAATTATTTTTAATCATTTAGGATTTTAAAAAAAATAAATTTGCATTTTTAGGATTAAAATTTGATGATTTAGGTTTTCGAGTTGCGTTTTAAATTCCCGTTAATGTTTTTAGGTTAAGTCTTTAATTGTTTTAATTTATTGCTTGCCTTTATTTGTTTTACATATTATTAGTAGAAATAGAATACAAAATCAAAATCATTGATTATTCAATCACGCGATCACGAACTTAACCTCGATTTTCAATTCACGCCTCGTCGGGATACGACTCGGGAAGGTTTTGGATTTTACTTTGGATAAAAGTAATCTTCCTTCTTAAAAACCTTTTCACCCTCACTCTTACTATTATTTGATACTTTAGTTATATATTATAGTTTTATAAATAATATATATAATAAAATATATATATATATATATATATATATATATACTAAGGAATCAAATCAAGGTGGATGATGATCAAGAAGCAGCTAAGATGAAAGAGCTCATGAAAATTGTTCCTGGTGAAAAGGAAGTAGCAGTTGATGCTATACTTTTAGCTACTAAACCTCTAAGCATTGTTGACTGGAAGATTGTTAAAGAAGGAAAGATCAGCTACTATCAGATTATAAGAGCTGATGGAAGTTCAAAGAGGTACTCAGCCTTTATTCAGATGCTTAGAAGCTTTGATAGGGAAGATTTAGAAACTCTGTGGAAATTGGTTAAACCTAAGCATGGGTATACAAGGCCAGAGGAGGGCTATAAGAGAGTGTTATGGGGTGATCTAAAGACAATGTTTGAACATCATGTAGAAGATGCAGTGTGGAGAAATCTACATGAAAACAAAGTGTTGGTTTGGAAGCTATTTGATTCTTGTAGAGTACACTTTGTGAGGTTTCAAAATCTGCATGTCTTTATGTTGGTAGAGAAGAGATATCCCCTTACACCGCTACAATCACATATATGTTGAATAAGAAACGGCAAGCTAATCATTGGAATGAAATATGTTATCAGCTTCTTAAGCTCATCACAAAGCAACTCAAGAATCAATGAAGTATTTGGAAGCATCCTCCTGGTGATTAATGAAGCTTTTAATGAAGAAACTTGATGATTTTGAAGATAAATATCAAGTTTAGGGGAGGAATTGTTGGGTTTAAAAAGACTTATTGATGACATAGAGTTTTACTGCTGCTAAGTTGTGTTACTCACTAGCTGTAGCCGTCAAAGATAATGAAAAATATGCTAAGTAGTTAGTACTGCTAGTTCATAGTTACTACTGCTAGTGTAGCTAGTGTAACTTAGTACTGCTAGTGTATATTAGTCCTTCTAGTTACTACTGCTAGAGTAAAGTTAGTACTGCTGGTGAAGATTGAAGAAAATATTCTAAGTAGTTATTACTGCTTGTACACAAGTTATGCTGCATGTGTAATAAGATACTACACTGGTAGTGTTCAGAGTTAATGAGTTGCTGGTACAAGTTTACAACTGCTAAAAAGATTACACAGATGAAAGGATAAAACTGCTAGAGAAGATAAAGATTGCTTAAAGATCAAGATTACTTAGTTGATAGGGATTGTTATTTATAGAATAGATCTTTAAGAATATTCTAAGTTTTTGTAATATATTGTAAATCGACTAGGACTCATTGGTTATAAAAGGAGGACATAGGGCATAGAGTTCTATGTATAAAAAACGAGTCATTCATAGAGTTGTTCATAGCTTTAAGGTTTTGTAACCCTAATACTAGTTAGAGTATTCGTATTAATATATTGAAGCTTTTGTTTGTTAATCTGTGTGTTCATTAGAATTACTGTTTCATTGAAGAATTCTTCTTATATTAAAGATTAGATTCCGCATAATCTTTAGTATTATCAAACAAAGTTTCTATCATAGTTGTGTAGGATTTATCTTGCATAACTAAACCTTACATAAGCTAAGGAATTCAAGATCCATTAAAGTGGGATCAACAACATTTTGCAGGAAAAGCAAAGAAATGTGTTAGAATTATAATTGAAGAGCTGTGTAAAAACAGACAGAGAGAATTGTGAGTAAAAAGAATTGAGATAAAGTAAAAACAGACAGAGAGAATTGTGAGTAAAAAGAATTGAGAGAAAGTAAAAACAGACAGAGAGAATTGTGAGTAAAAAGAATTGAGAGAAAGCAAAAACAGACAGAGAGAATTATGAGCTAAAAGAATTGAGAGAAAGCAAAAACAGACAGAGAGTTTTTGTAAACCAAAATGTTAAAATGATGATGGAAAAAATTGTTTAGAATGGAATTGGAGTTAATGCTGGTGACTCAAAGTTCATGTTGCTAGGCATAACTTACTACTGCTGGTTGTAAGTTAATGCTGCTAGGCTTAACTTAATGCTGCTAGATGAATGTTAATGTTGTGAGGGTACTTTCATAAATACTTCGATTAAGGGTTTCAATCAATCATTCAATCGATTTCACTCTTTCAAATACTCTCTAAAAATAAACCCTAACTTAATTTCATCATCTATTATCAATACCCAACACAATAACGACCCTAAAGTTCGCTGATACTCATAATCTGGTCGCGTTTTTAGAAAAACCTACAGAAAGTGATGGGTTTGAGCAAATTGTGGATTTTCTAAATGCTCACCCCATAAAATATGCGTTAACCGAACCCCACTATATATATCTCTTGCATTGAGCAATTTTGGACTACTGCTAAGGTTAAAACTATCAATGGGGAAGCACAGTTACATGCTCGGGTGGATGGGAAGAAGATAATCATAACTGAATCAACTGTGAGAAGAAATCTTCAACTGGAAGATGCTGAAGGTGATGATTGTCTACCCAATGCTACCATTTTTGAACAACTCACACTGATGGGGTATGAAAAATTGTCTCAAAAACTCATTTTCTATAAATCATTCTTCTCTCCACAATGGAAATTCCTCATTCATACGATTTTACAATGTCTAAGTCCTAAGACTACTGTATGGAATGAGTTCAGTAGCACAATGGCATCTGCAATTACCTGCTTGGCCAAGTTTAACTTTTCAAAACTAATTTTTGAAAGTATGATGAAGAATTTGGATAATGTGTCTGGAAAATTCTTAATGTATCCAAGGTTTGTACAAGTCTTTTTGGATCAACAACTTGATGATATGTCAATTCATAAGAGGATTTATGTTGCACCCTCTCACACTAAGAAGGTTTTTGCAAATACAAGACTGATCGTTCAATTTTATACGTAATAATATCAAAGTATAAAGAACTTTACTAAAAATCCTTGAGGACAAAGATTAGTAGCAATTTCTACACAAAAATATTCTACGTAAGAAACCGGTAAGTGATTACCGGGTCGTTTTCCCAAAGACTTATGAAATTGAGACCTCGTTTGTTATTTGGACAATGACTTGAATTGGTTCGAAGAAGATTTGTTTTCTAAAATCCTAATAGTGAGCAAATTAAGGGACAATTAAACCTAACTTTAATAACGGGAAATTAAACTTTAACTAAAAAATGCAATTCGGGAATCCTAAACGGGAACTAAAAACCCTAATTTAACTAAATTAAGTCCTACAATGATCTTTTTGGTTTTTATGAGTTTTAATTGACTAAAAAGCTAGAACAAAGAAAACTAGACCAAAAACGAAGGAGATTTAAGCTTAAAAACACTAAAAACATGAACGGGATTCAATCCCGTTCTTTAAGAAACAAGATTTTGCAATTTTAACCCTACGAACGCAAATCTAATTTTCCTAGGTTCTAAATGTCAAAAGAAAATTTTCTAAAAAAGAATTACATTTTTTTGACTTTTTTATGAATTAAAAACGATTTTAATGAAATTAATTGTTTAAAAATGCTAAACTATTTATAAAAATTCTAAAAAAATTAGCAAAAGTAAATTGAACAATGAAGAATCTAAGAAAAATAAGATTGGTAACACAGCTTATCAAATAAGCTGCCAAATAAGCTAAAAATGCCTAATAAGCTAAAAAGTGCAAAATGTGTATAAGGAATTAATTGTGCAATTCTAAAATGAAAAAGACCCCAGGGCACGTTGGTTGAGTGTGTGTGTTGTGAGGTTTATAAAAGGTTGAGGGTGTTGAGGTCGGGGGTTCGAGCCTTGCTCACCCCCGACTTCCATCTCCCTTTTTAATATTTTTGCAAAAACTTCAAAAATCAACTTTGTTAAACAACTTATAATAAGCTTCGTTTGTAGAAACAACTTTTTTCAAAATCAAAAATAAGCTAAAAACAGCTTATAGAACAAACATAAATGTCTTAAAAGAATTTTGGGCTTTTTCACTAAATGACTTAAGCTAGAAAAACTAAATAAGCTTAAACTTAAACTATAAAAGCTACCTACACCCTACCACTAACCTATTTAAGCAAAACTAAGCAGGAATTAAGCAAAAACAAAAGCCATAAGCTGAAAAACTTCAAATAAGCACTTATGCCAAACTGAGTTCAAAACAGGAAATCAAGTAACTTTGAGCTTAATTTTATATAAGCTATTGGATCCTTATGGCAAAAAGCTCTACACCTACTTAAACATTGGCCAAAAAACTACTAGAAACAGCAAACAAAAGACATTTTGAAATTCAAATAAGCAGTTATAAAGCTACCTGAAAAAAGCTACTTGCTACTGTTTTTGATGTTTTTTGGTTTTTTAATGAAAAGACTAAGTTAAGCTAAACCTGACCTTATTAAGCTAAAGACACCTAAACAATAATCTAATAATCAAGAAAAAGCAAAAATTAAGCAAAAACTACAGGCCATAAGCTAAAAAATTTCTAATAAGAACTACAAATCCAAATAGTCCCTAAGGTGACTTTGAGCTTATTTTCATATAAGCTAATGGATCCTTATGGCTTATTGAACTATACTAGCTTAAACTACAACCTATAAGCTATCTAAAACTGTATTCAAAAGATATTTTGAAATTCAATTACTTAATGAAAAAGCTCCTTTAAAACTGCTTAAATACTCAATACATGCTGAGTGAATTTGTAGATTTCCAAAAGACAAACTGCAAATTTTGAGCTTAAAAACAGTTGATCAAATGAACTTTTAAAGTCAAAATAAGCTAAAGCAGATTGATAATGACCTAAAATCTACTTGAAACTTGAAAATTAAGACCTAATAACTACATTAACCATCTGAAAATTGAGATTTAAAAAGGCTACTTATTTTTTTTTATTAAGCTAAAGACACCTAAACAATAATCTAATAATCAAGAAAAAGCAAAAATTAAGCAAAAACTACAGGCCATAAGCTAAAAAACTCTGAATATCAAGACCTAACAACTCTAAATATCAAGACCTAACAACTACTTTTACCATCTGATTTTTAAGCTTGAAAAAGGTGTGTTGGCTATTTTATCCTACTGATGCAATTAACACTAGATGACCAAAACTTTAAACTAATTGAATGCAGTCCTAAGATTTTGTTTCTACACTCTTAAAACATTTAACTAAGAGCAATTTGAATGACAAAAACAGCTAGAAACCAGTTAAGCTAAAAAATTCTAAAAAAAACTGAGCTAATTACCACAGGCTTGAATCAACTAATCACGCTCTTGATCAAACTTATTTCAACCTTTTAAAACCTTAAATCCTGACTTTATAAAACTAAATTTGAAGTTTTAAAGTCAATTCAAAGACTTGAATAGCTATGGGCAGTACTAACTCATGTTAGTACTGTCATAAGCCAAACACTCCTTTAAATTTTTAAAACCCATTTTTAGCTTATAAACTTAAGATTTAATGATCAAACTTCTAATACCAGTTAATAACAAGCTTATATTAGACCCAATGAAAAGATTTTAACAATCGAATAAGCAGAAGTAATAAGCTAACAGATGTTGCTAATATTTTTGGTATTTTTACTGTTTTATAAAATAAACTTGCAGAATAAGATCTATATTAATAGGTGACAATATTAAGCATCAAACTACTATAATAAGCAACAATAAGTAAATCTAAACAGGAATAAGCAGATAATAAGCAGTTATAAGCTAATTTGCAAAATTAAAGCTACAAAAAGTAAAATGAAAACTTACAGAAGCCTCTGCACAAACAAGGCTTTTAAATACTCTTATGAGCTAATCAACAAGCTCAAGCTTATCCAAGGATAAGCTGGTGTGGTCTTGGAAGCCCATCCAAGTCTGGCTTCCCTTCCATTATAAGCTGAGGTAAGTTTTTGGAGTGGATCTATTGATTAATCAAACTTAGTTAAGCTTTTGTGAGCTTAACTGAGTGTAAACAAATAAAAGTAGTATGAGTAGCTTAAGAGAGCTTATAAAGAGCTTATGATGCTTTTTAAACCATAATTGCTTAATATAAAGAAAAACTGAATTTAACAAGATATAAGAGAAAACTAAATTTTATTAAAACTAAAAGCTGATTACATTACTTGAAAAGAAATTACATGAAATTTGAATGCTAAAAACGTACAAGCTTAAACTACTACTAATTTTCTATACTACTCCTAAATTTTTCTCCCCTTTTGTGAGTGAGGATGGTCTCGTATTTATAGCCAGAGAAAGAAGCTTCTAGGCCCCTTTACACGCTCCCTTTATCCTTGATCTTGGCCCTTGAATCTCTCTAATCATTGGATAACCTGCCTTCACCGTTGGATTGGAATGTGATCACACGGATTGCCAGCGTGGCAATCCTTGTGTCAGAGGCTTTGTGTTTCTTTTGTACTAGTTTTAGTACAAAATTCCATTTTGGTTGTGCTTGTTTGATTACCACGTGTCATTCCTTGAGTTATCTTGACCAATCAAAACTGTTGATGACGTCTTTTGTGCTGAGTCATTTGCTTGGTACTCGAATCTCTTGTGGCCACGTTGGATGAGCTCAGAAGTGATTTTTACCCTTTTGATTTTACGCAGGAGTGAATTGGGGGAGAAGGATGAATAGTAACTTCCTTTCCCGCCCCCCAATTTTTATTATAACATTGTTTGACCCGGGTTATGGTTGACTTGGGCTTGTGATATAAAGAAAGTGGGCCAGAAGATTATATGGGCTCGGGTAAAGGGATAAAAGGGTTTTGTTATAAAGGGATAACGACCGTTATCTCTTTAATAAAAAAGAGATAACGGTGTTAGGGTTTAGGGACTATTTGTGAATTTAATTTAACAATAGGGTTCTTTTGGGAATTTTGAAAGTTTTGGTATTTTGTAGGTTGACCATTGTTGACCAAGGGTTGACTTTTGATGACCTTTTGCTAGAAACTTCCGGCTCTTGTGCACTCTATCCGTTCCCGTGTCCGTGTTTGTCCAGTTTTGACCATTTTTTTGTGATTTTTGCATTATTCGTACCTACACATCCACAAACAACAAAATACACAAATACAAGCATATTTTTGCACATTTTGATCATTTAAGGGCATTTTTGGTATAATAAAGATATGTGGATTTTCTCACATATCAACATACCCTAAACTAAGGTGATTGTCGTGTCCCCTCACGCAATATTAAATGCTCTAAAAACCAAATACCTATCAAAACTTCCCTCAAACTAAGAAATCTTTGGAAAGTAGCAAAGACTTTTGTGGGAGAGTTAAGAATCACAACTTTTAAAACACCCTATTATTCCTATTTTTCAAAACAATTTCTTTTTCCATTTCTTATGATTTTTTTATGAGTAACTACTTATAATATTCGACCTATTCAGATTCCATACAACTTTAAGTGATCATAGAACAAGATGCATTTCGATCCGAGAATGCCCCAAAAAAGGATAAATATCGCCGTCCCTCGACTTTTCACCTTTGCCCAAACCCAAGCTAATCTTAAATCACAATTAAATATCAGTAAGATGCAAACACTTACTCCATATTGTAATTTCTTAACTTTTTCACACCTGACAATTATTATAACGTTCGGTGAATTGTGCAATATTTGAATTTTCAACCATGGATCAATGTTATAGCAAACACTATAGCTATCATGTTCCAGCCCGAGAATAATGAGTTTTGAAGGCGAGATCATCCCATGTATCGATTATCGTCTTAGCACATCCCAAGCTTTGCTCTAAAGTGACCAGGCTTTTATTGACACCCCACAGATACTATATCGGGACTCAACATACGTTAGGTTTCCAAAAACTCTTTCAGTGTTCCCGTATATACATACCTTATTTCAAAACTTAAAATGAAATAGTCAAAGTTCAAAAGCATATTTGAATTTAACAAAAAGAGATCTATTTATTAATTCAAACTTAAACATATTTATGCAATTGTAACCCTTGACTTTTTAGAAGGCTGCAACATCGGTTGTGAGCCGGCAAGATGCAGCAAACTTTTATCAGATCCTTTTGGATTTCATTCTACTATAAATGCTTACTTAGAAGACTACCACATCGGTTGTGAGCCGGCAAGAGGTAGTAAACTTTTATCAGCCCACAGTTTATATTTATTATATTTTTTCATTTTTTCATCATTTCATTTTTTATTTTTTTTTAATATAGAGAAGACTTCTTTTTGAAAAATTCAAGTATAAATTTGAACTAAGACTAAAATTTTTGCTATTAACTACATAAAAATTGTTGATTTAAGTTTAATCTCCAAAAATAGCACGTATATTAATCCGGTTAGGAGCTTATGGGAGAAAAAGCCACAAATTACATACGTGAGCTCTTAAGATTTCCAACTAATCCTTGTTTAGCATCCAACTCATACTTAACTCTATCACTTTTCGTTCTTCGCGAATTTCCGCGAACGCTTAGCCTAAAAGTTAAGGAACAAGCTAGAGCTCAACACGCTCGATCGGGTAAAAATTTATTCTTATTCTACCCAGTAGGAAAGTCAAAATTATGACAAAACACTTATTTTATTTTTTAAAATTTTTAAAATTTTTTCATTTTTTTAAATTATGGCGGGAAAACAGGGTACGTGACAACAACGGGCAAAGGTAGGTAAGATCATATCGAAGATATACTACCCCATACTAAAATTAAACATTGTCCTCAATGTTTACTAGTCTAAGGCTTATAAACCCCATACTAAAACTCAAAAAGTTGAATGCATAATCCAAGCGTGGAGAAAGTATGGTATGTGTTTAATTACACATACCTTTTACCTTTAAAAACAAGCTAAAATAACCAAAAACGGACTTAAAATGCCAAATATATGCTTGTTTTGCTAAATGTATTGTGCAGGAACGGATAACCAAGCAAAGGACGAAAAACAAAGCCAAAACGACAAAACAGGACTCGGAATGGAAAAGCAGGAAAAGACAAAGTCAAAGTCCAAGCCCAAGCCTGAAAAAGTCAACCCAAGTCAACCCCGAGGCCAAAAGTCAAGAAATATAAGTTTAGGGACTAAACTTGTAAAACCCTAAACTTATATTTATAAAAGAAATTAAGAGGAAAAGAAGAGAAGGGCCAAACTTGGCCCATAAGCCAAAGTCATAATACAATGGGCAAAACTGCCAAGTGCTCTTAAGTAAATAACCACCAAGGACGTGTGATGAAAAAGGGTTTATAACCCTTGGTACTTGTTTTGCAAGTCCCCCAAAAGTTGTTAACAAACACAAGGACCATTTGATGTCCATGAGGGTTATATACCATGAGGGCCATTTTGTGCCAATCTCCCCAAAACACGATCCCCTTGTCCACCCCCCAACCTTTATAAACCATCTTTTCCCGCCAAAACCCAATCCCAAAACCCATTCACGGGTTTCTCTCTTTCTCACCCTTTTACCCTGCAACAATATCACCAATGGATAAAACCTTTTACTCCCCATCACAAGATACCATGCCAATTTGTGACAATCCACACTCTTCAAATCAATCCAACGGTGGGTATGAGTTCAAGAAAGCACAAGGGACTTCAACGGCCAAGATTGAAGCTGTGAACCTCTCACAACACAAACACAAGAAGACCCCTGGACATCTATAAAAGAAGAAGAAGGATGAACAGTGGGGAAGTTAGTTTTTAGTTTTTTTCAGTTTGTAATTTTTTTTCGTATTTTTAAGCAATTTCCTTTAAGTTTTTAGAATTCGGCTTTAAATACTTGTACCTTGGTTATTTCAACTTGTACTTTACTATTTTGAGCAATATAATTCAGTTTTCAAGTTTCTTAGTGCTTTTGATTTCAATTTTAAGCTGTTTTCTACCTAATAAGCTCTAATAAGCTCTTTTGAGCTTATTCCTGTTCATAAGCTCAAATTTAGTCAAAACTTTGTTTTAGTCATTCATTTACTCATTCTATTCATTTCACATCAAAATATGATCACTTAAGTTCATTTGATTCACTTTGGAAGATTTAAAGAGTAAATAAGCTAATATTAGCTTAATGAGCTTTTAAGCTCAGGTTTAGAGGCTAGGGAGCCATTAAGTTCATGATTGTAAGCCACTCACTCAACAAGAGTGGCTAAGTGCTGAGACTACAAAATTCAAGGTTATATTGCTTTTAATTTCATTTTAGCTTAATTTTAGCTTAAAGTCATTTAATAAAATGTTACTCGATCTTATGGTTCACATTCTTTCAACATGCTTGTCATGCTTATTAATCTAAGCTGTTAAGTTTTCATTATGATAAAATTATGAGTAAACTTTAGTTTCTTTTTTCTTTTTAAACAGTCATTTAGTATTAATTAGTTAGTGAGTAAGTAGCTTAAATTTCATTAATAACGTAGGTTTTAAAGTTTAAAAATAAGCTAATTAGGTGCTTTCTAGGTAAGATTTATTATTAAGTTGTGACAGTTTTAGCCTTTAAAATAATTTAATGAGAAATAATGGTTTGACAGACAAAGTTAAGGATGATTTGGTACAAGCTTTATTTGAACTCTTAAAGTCAACTACATTCAGTCACAATACTTCATTTAAGCTTGTAGAATAGTCAAGTTAACAAGTGTACAATAGGTTTTAAGAGTTAGATAGTTGAATTACAAAAATTAGAGTTTAAATACTCCCATACTATAGCAACCAGGAACAGTTTCTAGATTCAAGTAATCTTATGTTAGGAGATTCAAGGTATTTTAGAGTCCAAGTTAAAGTTAGTACCGGTTAAATACATATATTGAGTTAGTATAAGAGTTTTTAAGTAGGTAATTCAGTTTGCACTTGAGTTGATGCCAATTGCATCAGCAACAAGAGTTGCATCAGCAACATCAATTGCTTATTCATTTTATAGTAGTTTTTTTTTTGTTTCAAAGTTAGGAGTTAGGATCTAGTTTTTAGTATCTCAATAGTACTCCATTAGCTTCTTATAGATTATCATTTAGTTTTCATTTTAAGCATCTTAGCCTAGCTTATTTGTACTTTAAAAAGTAGCATAGCAGCATTTAGGATTTTAGCTTATTTTCTAATAGATTTTCATTTCTAGTTGTAAAAGTAAAAATCCTTTTATCTAGGTAAGTTTTAGATTTATAGCTTAGCTTAAATTCAAAATTTCAGCTTTTTAGGATTAGAAATAAGCTGTTTAGCTTATAAGAAAAAGCTTAATCTCAGTTTAAGCTAAAACTTGCACTTTTTAAGTTCAATTTTCTTGTTATTTTTGTTAGAGCTTAGCTTATTTTTTCTTAGAAATCTCTAGTACATATCCTAATCTACATAAAGCTTCTTTTGTTTTTCATTTTCATCAAGAAATAAGCTAGAAATAAGCCATTTTGTCCTAAAAATCTGTTAAACCCATATTTCTGTAACAGATTTGAAAAGCTCAATTTTCTAGCTTATTGAGTTGTTAAAAGTAGAAAGTGTCTTTGTTAAAGTTGTAGAGAATAAGCTCCTTTATAAGTTTGTAGTTTTGAGTTTTTGCTGAATCTCAATTTTTCAATAAGCCAATTCGTAGGGTTTGTTTTGTAATATCAATAGTTATAGGCACCCGTTGCACTGAAGTTATAAATTCCAATAGTATTACTTCCCGCTACCTTATACATTCCTCTTTACAATTTCTAAACCCAAGACTTTTAGGCAAAATTAAATTATTTATATTTTTAAATTTTAGTTAATAAAATTAGGTAAAAAGTTTTTAAATTGTAAAATTAGAGCTTAATTTAGTCTATATAAAAATTGGGCTGTTTGTGCACTAGATTCTGCACCTTTTTAGTATATAAAAACCATTTTTCCTTATTTTTCCAGTTTAATTTGTATTTTCTAGGAATTTAAATAGATTTTAAGTAATTTCTTTTTCTTAAATAAATCATAGAAAATAGGAAAATAGTCGAAAAATTTTGATTCTTTTTGCAATAATTTTATTTTTAAATCTAGTATTTTTGAAAAATAAAAGTAAAATTTTAGTGTTAATTTTTAGAAAAAGTTTATTTTTAGTAAATCATTTTTCTTTAAGAATTCATAAAAAATTCAAAAATAGTTAAAAAATTCCAATTCTTTTTCCTAAAATTTTCTTTTTAAATTTGTGATTTTTAGGTAAAAAGTTTGTTAAAAGTAGTGCCTTAGATTTTAACTTTCAGTTTTAGCTCACATTTTTAGTCAACGTTTGTTAATTTTTCGTGCTAGTTAATTGATTTTAGTTTCTTAAATTCTCTCTATAGTTTAATTGTGCTATTAAATTCGTAGTTTAATCCAACATCCAAAAATTCAAACTCCAATCTTCCGACTGTATCGATTTTCCAGCACAGCCTCGTTGGGGATAAACGACCCGGGAAAATTCTATACTACTCTCGGTTTTATTGATTCTGTTTCTAGACTATTCTTGCTATATATTTTATATTTTATTATATATTATATATATTTTAAGGTGTAGTCTGGAAGCGATCAATTTTTGGCGCCGTTGCCGGGGAGGCTGTGAAAACGATTATCGTTACGTTTGACAAATTGTGTTTGAATCTGTGAATATTTTCTTTTATAAACATATAAAAAATACAAAAATATTTTTCATTTTCTTTTATTAGTATAATTATCAGATAAAAAAACCAAAGAAAAAAACCAAAAATACAAAAACATTGTCCATAAAAAAAAAATATTCACAAATTGGTAAAATACCAAAATATAATATTCTCAACTGAGGTATTATCATAATAACTTCCGGTGAACTTGTTGGTTCCCAACTCGAACAAAAGATTTAAAAACTTGCCTTTTGTGTCACTTGCGAGGTACGACTCACCTTTGAAAGTTAAACAAACTATAAGAGGGGTATAAGGAGGGTTGTTCCAACGAACTACGACCCGAAAGGAGAAATAAGCTTCGCGCTATCCCTCTCCTCCGCTCCTTTGTGAGTTTTTCTTTCGAAGAGCTACCGTGAAGCTTGCTGATTATCAGGTTTAAGTTGTCTTATCATTTTGTCCGTTAAAATAAATTGTGAATTAATGGAAAAACCAAAAATAATCTTCTTTTTCTTCGTATTATTTAATTCTTTTCTTATCCATCTTTATGTTTAATTCTTATGACGTCATTCGATTATCGTTTGAATCCGATTTACGCGATTAAAGAATGCGCGACTTGTGGAGTTGTGTACACTGCAGACTTTTGTTGTTCAAAAAAGGGTCTTGAAGACAAGATTCTTGTTCCTAAACCCCCTCGAAATTTGTGTCAAGGGTTTTGTGAACCACCGGTTGATGTCCGTATGTCGAGGATGTGCTCTTTTACAAAGAAATTAAGAGATTTGTTTTACATATTGTGTGGAAAAAAAATGATTATTCGAAGACCTTAAAGATACTTCCGAATCATCCGATGACAATACCAACGTTGTTAATGCTCCTCAAGAGCCAATCGTTGGTAATCAGGACCCGGGAAAATTTCCTCACCAAGTCCTCCAAACAAAAAAAAAAACCATTGACCATTGTTTGTCACGATGCGGTGCTTCGTTAAGATGGAATCTTTTTGTCGACAATGCACCGTGAAAGTCTTGTGGGAAAGGAGCTCATTACGGTTATAATTGCCCTCCGAGAGTTCCGATTATCTCTAATCCGGAACCATGCAAAAATCAAACCATTGATGAGCCCCTACAAAACTTGCAAAGTTTGCAACAACAATGTCTTCTTGGTACATGCCAAAAATGTGTTAAATGAATACAATGAGTTGTTTTTTATTGAAACGATTGGAAATGGGAACAACCAAGAAAAATTTTCAAATCCGAACTCTTCTAACACGATTCTCACCGTGTTACAAAAACCATCCCTCACAACCACAATACGTACCATACACTTGTGGAGATACGTGGGAACGACACTCATTTACGGTTACGATTGTCACCCCAAGTCCCGTTTGTCTACAATCAGGACCTGTGTTTCAATCAAAACTTTGATTATTTTCCACAAACTTCACCGATTTTATACCACAACAATATCTTTGTTGTGAAAATTGCGGGGGTCCTCATGAAACCTTCCAATGTCAACCAATGAATGAAGACTATTATCATGAGCAAAATTCTTGCTATGATTCAAATTCTTTTGGTTTTGACCAAGTTCAACCCCCGCAATGTACCGTCAATCATCCAATCTTCAAATCCCAAAATGAGCTTCTCAATTCTAGCAATAAGCTTATGGAACAAATGGCAACCTTATGTGATTTGGTTGGTCAAGCTATACAGAAGAAGGAAGAAGAAGAGCGAATCGCGGAAGACCAAGCGGCTAAAGATCGATATTGGAAGATTCCCATTTGCTACGATGATGACGAAGACAATACCATTGCAATCAAGAGAAGCCCGTTTTACCAATCGAGGAACCCGATAACTCTCTAAGTATGGGGGACGAGCATCTTGACACTATTCCAACAACGGAATCGGACGAAGTAATAAAGTCTAGTGTTGAGGACCTTGTCCCAATCCCAAGTGAGTCTGAGGGTATTCCCGACAAAATGTGTGATGTGCCTCTTTATGAAAATACCACCCCTCTTAATGCTCTCAATGAACATTCTAAGATTATTGTCAATTCCAACGATGATAATTCTTTGAGTGATTGAACGTTCCTACCTAGTGAGGATATCGATTATGTCGATGCATCACCTCCCGATGTTGAGATCGTCAGCTTAGAGGTGGTGGAGATTGTTGACCCGGAAGCTGAAAGGATTGATGATGATATTCTTTCAACAATCAAAGACAATGCCCTTCGTGAAAAATTGTTCAATGTCAATCTTCTTATTGCTAAGATCGATGCATTAAGAGATAATCCCACTCCATCTTCCGATGTTGTGACCAAGTCTACCTCCTCATTTCCTAATCTTTTCTTGGAGGATACTAATCAACTTTGATAATTCATTTCCAGAAACTGAAACTTTCTGCTTTGATTTGAAGAGATTGAGTAGTGGCATAACCACAACCCTTTCTATTTATTCTCTTTCTGATTATGAAGTTTTCCTATTCTGTGACGACGAAAAAAAGAGAACATATTAAAAGAAAAGAATGGTGGCAGATACCACTACTCAAGCTGATTTTTTCTAAATATGATTCGTTCATCTTGAATCTTTTTTTCATCAAATCCATTTCCTCCTGCCGATAGGAAGAGTTTTTTATCATGATGAGTTCGCTCGATGAACTTGCTCACATCACTATCTCCACCGAGTATGAACATTTATTCTGCTTTAAGATGCGCCCGAGCTGCAATCTACTATGGATGATGTGAATGATATTTTTCCCAACAAGAGAAACCAAGAGTTCATGTGCTCTAATGTTTTACCGCACGGGGCATTCTCACCCTGGATAACGGATTTCATACTTTTAAGTGAACCTCTCTAAGCTTAAATTGTATGGATTCTTTCTTCTCCTTTCTTTCGTATCCGTTGCCCTACCAATATCTTCTCTCCTGTGGAAATGAAGATACCATTTTTGACCCCGGCATCTCAATTTATCATTCTTTTATGTTGGATGTGTCTCATCGGAATGGAACTTTCATGAAATTCAATGTTTATCCAAACCACTTGAATGAAAGTTCGATGATGATTTTACCTTCCACTTGCTTCCCCATGGACCAATGAATTCGGGGCCGAGTCGAGCTTGTGACTCGGTTAACAAAAACAAGGCTCTTTCAATGATCGTGGGTGGCAACCCATGCTTGTTCCAGTCTGTGTTTATTTTATGCTAATAAGTGATGATGTGTTGTGATAGGGTCCTTCTTTTCATTATTCGTTGTTTGTAATGTTTTGTGATTTTAATTGTCCAGATTTCCCTATTGTGAAGACTCTCGGGTTTATCATTCACTCGAGTTTCACATCCTCAGCTTCATTTTGGGAATCCTGTATCCAAATCTAATCGACTAACGTTTTATCTTTTGGCACAAGAAAGAAGTACTAATAATACCTTAGGATTTGCGATAGGAACCCCTTTGAGAAACATCGAGGAGCGATGTGTAGTTCTAAGTATGGGGGGGATCTTCTATTTTGATTTTGCCATGCAGTCATGTTATCACGCAATCCCGTTCTTAACCGACAAATTATTTGCAAAAATACCAAAAAAAATTGAAAATTTTTTTAAAATTTTCAAAAATAAAATAAGTTGTTTGGTCACAGTTTTGATTCTCCCTAGATGGGTAGAATGAAGAATAATTTTTGACATCGATCAGCGTGTGATCCTAGCTAGTTCCCTCAACTATCCGCTTGGTAGAGGCATAAAAAGACTTTCCACGATACGATTGCTTCGAATTTTAATAATTGAAGAACAATATGATAGAGTTAAATATAAGTTTTGTGCTGATCAAGATTCGTCAAACTTTAGGATAACTTGTGGCATTTTCTCCCATTAGCTTCTTAAATCCACCTAATCATAACGTGCTCAATTCAATTAACTAACTCAATCAATGTTGTTTTAGAAAAAGCTTCAAATTTGGTCTAACTTGAATCTTAAAGCGAGTTTATTCGGTTCTTAAGAATAATTCGAAAGTTAAAATGCCAAAGAAGCATGAATGAAGTATGAATGCAAAAATGCATGAATATTGAAATTATGCCAATGAAGCATACATTTGATTATATGGAACAAGTAAAAGATGTGTCGTGATATCCCACTCCGCTAACCACGAGGTGGGGGTTCAAACTAAGACATCTTTACTTCTAAGAATTTGGTGTGTTGTGATATCTCACCAGGAAGCGAGGTCTAGGTGAGGGTTCAAACTAAGACACTTATCCTTAGCCATAATAGGAAGAAGGTGTTGATGTGATTTCCCACTACGCTAGCAACGGGGTGGGTTTTCAAACTAAGAACATCGGTCGTTGGTTGTGATATCCTACTAGGGAGCGAGGCCTAGGTAGGTGTTCAAACTAAGCAACACATTCCTAGCTTTAAGAACTTATGATTATAATGATGAAGATGTTGCAAAAAGTTCTACAGTTAAAATCTCGTTCTTTAAAATCAAGTTACAAGGTCCTAATAAGTTGTTGCTTTGAGTCATGATTCATCTTGAATTACGACTATGAAAATAAGTTGATCTATGGTTGAGTTGAAATGAGTACACACATTTAAATCATATATCCATGTTGGGAGTTAAAAGTTCACAAGTCATAAGTATGAGTGCTTAGCATTTAGACTTATATTGACATGATCTTGTTTAATTGCTTGGTTTGGAGCTAGTGAAAAATCGGGGACGATGAATTTATCCGTCAGGACATCCGTAGATTATTCTATGGGCGTTTCTCATTCTATGATCCCAATGTTGATATAATAAAGGAAGTCAAACAGGAAGTCGAGAAAAGAAAAAGGAAAATCCAAAAATATTAGGGATAGTTAGTGTATAGATAAAAAATGGTGAAAACGGGACTTGTCGAAGCTTTTGATTCTTTAGTTTCCCTTGACGAACACTTAGCTACTTTTCAAAGTTATTAGTCGAGGGGGATTGAGATTCTTAGTTTTCGTAAATGTTTACTTCATAACATTGCGTGAGGACACGGCAATACCTTAGTATGGGGGATTTTGGTATGTGTTTAATTACACATACCTTTTACCTTTAAAAACGAGCTAAAATAACCAAAAACGGACTTAAAATGCCAAATATACGCTTGTTTTGCTAATTGTATTGTGCAGGAACGGATTACTAAGAAAAGGACGAAAAACGAAGCCAAAACGACAAAACCGGACTCGGAATGGAAAAGCAGGAAAAGACAAAGTCAAAGTCCAAGCCCAAGCCTGAAAAAGTCAACCCAAGTCAACCCCGAAGCCAAAAGTCAAGAAATATAAGTTTAGGGACTAAACTTGTAAATCCCTAAACTTATATTTATAAAAGAAATTAAGAGGAAAAGAAGAGAAGGGCCAAACTGCCAATATGCCAAAGTTATATTACAAGGGGCAAAACTGCCAAGTCTCTTAAGTAATAACCACCAAGGACGTGTGATGAAAAGGGTGTTATAACCCTTGGGGACTTGTTTTGCCAAGTCCCCAAAAGTTTTACAAACACAAGGACCATGGATGCAATGAGGGTTATAACCATGAGGGGCCATTTGTGCCAATTCCCCAAACACATCCCCTGTCACCCCCAACCTTTATAAACCATCTTTTCCCGCCAAAACCCAATCCCAAAACCCATTCACGGGTTTCTCTCTTTCTCACCCTTTTACCCTGCAACGATATCACCAATGGATAAAACCTTTTACTCCCCATCACAAGATACCATGCCAAGTTGGCAATCCCACACTCTTCAAATCAATCCAACGGTGGGTATGAGTTCAAGAAAGCACAAGGGACTTCAACGGCCAAGATTGAAGCTGTGAACCTCTCACAACACAAACACAAGAAGACCCCTGGACATCTATAAAAGAAGAAGAAGGATGAACAGTGGAGAGGAGAGTAGTTTTTAGTTTTTTTCAGTTTGTAATTTTTTTCGTATTTTTAAGCAATTTCCTTTAAGTTTTTAGAATTCGGCTTTAAATACTTGTACCTTGGTTATTTCAACTTGTACGTATCTTTGTACTTTGTTTTTTCCTATATTAAGCCGAATTTACTCAATAAGCTTTCAATAAGGCTTTTTGAGCTTTATTCTTGTTAATAGCTCAAATTTAGGTTTACAAACTTTGTAAGACTTTTAAATACTGTTTTTTTAGTCATTTAGTTTAAAGTGTTCATGTAAATTCTCGAATCAAGCTTCATTGTGGTAAGATTAAGGAGTAAATAAGCTACTTATAGCAATTTCGATTATTAAAGCTAGGTTTAGAGGCAAGATGTCCATTTAGGGATCACATGAGACTCTTCACTTTGGTTATGTTTAGGTGAAGAAGAAATCTTCAAAATTCAGGGGTTTACCTTTCTTCATTTCATTTAGCCAATTCTTAGTTTATTTCACATTTGCTTATTCTTCAAATTACTTATGTTTAAATCCTAATTCATTTAGCTTTACTTAGCTCAAAGTTGTATTAGCTATTAAGTCTGTTTTTTAGTTTTTTAAATCAAGGTTAGTTAGTTTCACTTTTATTTGCTGTCTATAGTAAGTTAGTGTAATAAGCACTAAGGAGAGGAAAGTTGATTATTGCTTCTAATGAAGTGTAGGTATTTAATGGTTTCATAGCTTAATTAGGTTAAAATTTAGAGTGAGTAGATAAAAAGTTAGGCTTGTTTTGTTTTTAACCTGTTTTTAAGCTCACTTAGTTTTAGGGATAGTTTTCCATTAGGAGTTGTTTGGCACTAGATGTTTTTGGACTCCTAAAGTCAACTTTCTATATGTCAAGTTGTTCACTTCAGTTTTGTTGTTAAGGTTAGTATAGCAAGTTTTTAAGAAGGTTTTCAAGGTTAAGTTTAGTTTTACAAACAGTGTTGAGTTTGTAAAAAACTCTCATTTGCACCAGGGCAAGTTTATTTGTGTAGATAGTCTTAGTGTTTAGAGATTTAAGGTACTTTAGAGTCCAAACATAGACAATTCAGTTTTAGACATGATAAGTAAGTAAGGTTTTAGAGTTCTCATTTCAAAATTTAGCCTACAAATAAGTGCTTAGGTCAATTGCATCAGCAACAACCAACAGCAACTTATATTCCTAGCTTAATTTTCTTCTTGATTTCTTATTTTTAGTAGGAATTTTTAGAAACCTTTTACCTAGGTCAATTCAAGATAAGTAGAATAGCTCATTGTTAGAATTTCAGCTTCTAAAGTTTAGAAATAAGCTGTGAAGCTTATTTGAAAAAGCTTATAACAGTTTAAGCCTAAAACTTGCACTTTTTCATCTTAATTTTCTTGTTAAATTTGTTAATACTAGGGTAATTTTTGTTTAAATACCATTAGTACACATCATGAGCATCAAGTAGCTTCTTTTAGTTTTAAATTTCATTCAAAAATAAGCTAGGAATAAGCTAAAACTCAAAAAGCTAGTTAAAACACCACTTTCTGTGAACAGGAACAAAATGCTTATTTTCTAGCTTATTGAGTTGTTAAAAGTAGAAAGTCCTTTTGTTAATGTTGTAGAGAATAAGCTGTTTAACAACTTTGTAGTTTTAAGTTTTTGCTAAATCTCACTTTTTAATAAGCTAAAAAATAAGCCATGTCGCAAGGTCTGTTTTGTACATTGCCCATAGTCTAGGGTTACCCGTTTTCACTATAGTGTAAATTATTAATAGTTAACCCGCCTACCCTTTTTTTTTTAAAAAACTTTTTCCCCTTTTACACTTTATTTCAAATACTTTGTAAAATAAAAAAGGGGGAAAGACAAGAGGCCCGGGTGAGCAAGACTCGAACCCGGGACCTCTCGATACAAACCCCCTTTTACTAACACACTTACCACTGCGCCCTTGGGTCTTTTTCGTTAAAGACTCAAGGGCACTAGTATTTAAGTACGTTTTTGGCTCATAAGCTATAAAGCTTTTTTTAAGGCTTTTTTTTCGGGCTTATTTGTCGTGCTTATTTGTGTCTCTTACTTTTTCGTAAGGACTATTTCAGTGTCTAGTATTTTTTAGAAATATTTTCAGAATTTTTTAGATAAGGGTTTAATATTTATTGTATAATTTTAATTTAGATATAAGTTTATTTAATTCATAAAAAATCAAAAAATTATCAAAAAAATATTTTTGCTTTTTTAGAAATTTTATTTTGTCATCTAGTATGTAGGGAAAAAATATAACTTTATAGTTTTTAGGGTCTTTTCTACAATTTGTCGTCTTTTAAAGACGGACGTCCGGGTACGGTATTTTGTTTTGACCTGTTTTTGGGTCAACGAACTCCGTTTTCGGTCTAGTCTTTGTCATTTTTCGTTATTTATCCCTAGAGTAGTTTTTTTTAGAAGTGAAAAAGTCTTCGTGGATTATTTTTAAGGAATTTAGGTTTTTTCTCCTTTTGTTCGGGATTCATGCTTCCGTTTTTCAGTTTAATTTCGTAATTTTTAGGTTTTTCTTAAACGTTTTTATTCGTTATTGTTTAATTTGACTTTTTCAACTTCCCAAACCAATTCCTTCCTTCAAACTCAAAATCTCGATCGTATACGATTTACCATTACGCATCGTTGGGGATAAACGACCCGGGAAAGCTCTATACTACTTCTCGGTATCATTGATTGCTGTTTTTACACTTAATTATATATTTTATATTTTGTTATATATTATATATATTTACGGTGTGAATCCAGCCAGTCAATACAAAAAAAAATTCACACCCATATATGTCAAACAAATATAGGTAGTGAAAAAAGGAAAGAGAAAATATGATAGAATGTGTTTGTGAAACCTTGTCAGTTGCCATGTGGGTATGTGGTAAGGTTTTTTATGTGAGTTGTGAGTGGATCTAGCATTACTCTTTATTAAAATTATTTATCCCCTCCGTCTCATAATTATTGTCTCCGACAAAAAACACACAGTTTAATAAAAGTGCATTTATTACTGCTTTCTCTTTTCCTCCTCACTTTTAACGTGACAGAATGACAGTTTTACCCTTACGTAATTAATTAAAGTCTTCAATATAGTTTGTAATAATAATTTCAAACAAGAGTAATATAGTAAACTTAATCAAACTTCGCTATCTATTTTTAGTAGTGGACAATTAAATTGGGACATCCCAAAAAGGAAACATGGACTATAAAAATGGGACGGAGGGAGTACAATTTTATATATCATCAAATTGCACCCCTTGAAATCTTAAAAAATGCCAATGCTGAGATGAACATTTTGTGTTTTTTTAAAAAACCGAACCAGTGTTAGTTAACCGATCTAAGCACTGGTTTTGACTAAAACCGGTTCGGTGAAAAACCATTTTTTCATATTGAAAATGCTTAACCGGTTTTTATGCAACATGTTCGGTTAAAAACCAGGTTTAACCGGTTTACAAACCGGTCCGGTCGATTTCTTTTAAACTGGTTACAAACCGCCGGTTCGGTTTGAGAGAAACCGGTTAAAAAATACCGGTTCATGAACCGTTTTTTTTAACACTTCTAAATTGGTATGGGGGTGGCAATTTGGGTCGGGTTCGGGTTGGCGGGTTCGGGTTAACAGGTTGGCGGGTCAGAAAACCTCAACCCAAACCCGACCCATTTAAATAATCGGGTCTGTATGTTAACCCTTTACCTGTTTATACATAACCCGACCTGAACTATTTAACCCGTATATATAGTGTAAGTTGGCGGGGTGTTAAAATAGGTTACACTGGTTGATATAGGTTTAAAAGGGTATTGGGTTTGACCTATTTAACCAGTTTTATATACAATAGTTGACACATTACAAGGGTGTTTTTAAACACGTTTTGAAATGGGTTTTATAGGTCGGACAAGTTTTAAACTCATTTAACCCATATGATAAAATAAATCTCCGTCCCACATTAAGTTAGTCCACTTGACTTTTTCAAAGTCTTTTTTACTTCAACTTTGACCTTAATAGATTTTCTTCTTTATGTTATATGATTACTTGATGCAAAGATTTATTGTAATGGATAGAGTTTTCCGAATATATTCTTTCGTTGGGTGTGTATTTTTCGTTTAATATTATATAACATCAACAAAATGTTTAAGGTCAAAGTTGAATGAAAAAGACTTAAAAATTCCTTGGAGGGCAATTAATTGGGACGGATGGGAAGCTAGTAATAAATTTTAAATTAAAAAAAAAAATCTTTAAACGGGTTTGGCGGGTCGACCAGTTTAGTTTGTTTAATTTTTTTTCAACCGAAACTAACTGTTTAATATCGGGTTAGATAGTGTCGACCCAAAACCTGACCCAAATATATTTAGGCTCAACCCGAACCTGTTAACTTTCGTGTCGGTTTTAGGTCGGGTTTCGTGTCGGGTCAGAAATTGCCACCCCTAGGTATGCAAAGGTCAAGATTTAAAGCCCATATCTAATATCTTTTAGCACTTAGAACGGCCCATTGTTCCATCACTACTTCACAAGTTCACATTAATAGAAATCTCAATAGGGGTTGAAACGTTGTTGTTTCATTGTTGGGCTCACTATTGGATTAATTCTGTTTCCTCTCTATTCGGGTTCTGGGCTTTTTTTTTAGTTCGTCGAAAGTCATCTTACCAAACCTTGCTCTTCACTGCCACCTTCTAATTTTTGTCTCAAATATTCTTGATTTTTAAAACGTTGTGCTCATTTGGTTCCATATTTTGTAATTATGTAGCGCCTTACTGTTGTTTATATTTGTATTCGTTAAGGGTGTGTGTTTCATGTAGCGAGGGTGTTTGTTGGCTGTTGCATGTACAACTTACGTGTTACGAATACATCTATTCCATGTGCCTATTATTGTAGTTGAATGATGTTATGAGACCGATTTGAGATGATCAGTAGATAAGAGAAGAGAAGGATTAAGCCCTTTGAGCAGACAAGACTCCAAAAAACTAAAGAGAAACTAGACGTTTAAATTCTTCTTCATTCATATAATAACTAACACACAGAGTTTACATTTATAAGAAAGATGCAAATGGTTATCCTAACTACCTCACCACTAGCCTACAAAATAGGACACATAAATGAAATAGATGTAAAACTACAACTGTGAAACTGAAAACATAAAACGTGATATATATTAGCACAGTTGATGATCTTGCATGAAGAACTGGTCTTCTTACTCCCATGCACGTATCAAATGACTTACGTTTGTTATGTTATTCACATGATTTTGGTCGATATATGTGGTCGTAGCTGAGACGGCTTATTTTGTCTTTGCTCATAGCTTTTGTTTAGTAGATGTTCTTTTTTCTGGGAACGTTACTGACTCTTGGTGTGTTGTATATGCTGCATAGACATACTTATTAAATAAATACGCCCTTTTTAAAAATTACTTTATTGTTGATATTGAAATATGAAAACCAAAAGAAAGTTGCTTATTCAATATGATGACAAATTAAGCACATCTGTTAGTTGTAAGAAACAAAATATTAAAGGAAATATTGTTAACTTGGCTTCTGCGGATGCCGGCTGTAAAGCCAAGGCTATTGTTGGTGGTTCTACAAATAGTGACACTGAGGGTCAGCAACAAGTATTGCGAGCTAATGTTCTGCAGCGTTTGACACAACTTGATGCAACATGTAATTCTGATACCGGTGACTGTCAAAGTAGTGGATACACACATAAGTAGATATTTACTTCACCATTCGAATATATTTGTACCAGTTTTCATATGACCTGTTTTCTTGGTCTTACCGCCGACAATGAATTGTTGATGAATTATTCGTGCCCACATCCTTTTGGTCTGCATGGCATCTACCACACTAATATTGGTAACATTAATAAACGCGACAACTTAAACAAAACATCTCATTCGTCTGTCTTGTGCTCGGTTCTTCAATGACATCCACAACTGCTGGTCCTTTTGTTAGTCGGGATGTGATAAGGGAGTCGCTTAGTACGACAACTGAATAGCCTCTTATCAAAGGTTATAAATTGTGCTTCAAAGTTTGCTTAACACATGCTATGTAGAATGTTCAGGTTTCTTTTAACCCTTTCGGATATGCTATTCCAAGTGTTACGGAAAACCGCCAGAAAAGGCTACAATCTTGCAAACTACAAGTACATCGTTTGACAGTGCTCCTGTTGCAATCACCTCCACAGACGTCGGTCCTTCTATTAGTCGGAATTTGATAACGAATGCCCAATATGATAACTGAATCGCCTCTCAACAAGAATTCACGTATGTGTTAGGATACGTGAGCTAGTGGGAGAATGCCATGAGATTTGGGTCCCGGATAAGTTGGTTGCTAAAGCTGTTGATGACAACTCCACAAACAAAAACGACACCGATGACGAGGAAGACCTTTATGATGACGGTTCAGATTGCGATTATTTTGACAACGATTATCAATAATGATGTTGATTATATTTGGTGGGGGATATGGATTCGTGAAGACCAGGATGCAACGAAGAATTCAGTATTAATGATGATTCGGATGAGACGTCACATTGTGCGGATAATCATCAGAACCACAACAGCCGTTGTCTTAAAGGTACAGGATATTCAAATTTTCCGGTCAATTTACAAAGTCAAACACCAACTTCAATGTCCCCACAAAATAGGAAGGTCCATTCATCTATTTCTTCATGTTTTGTCAATGATACCTACTGTGAGGAAATGTCACCTTCTCACAATCATACTTTTCTAAACAAAGTACTTGTAAATGTTGACCCTACTGATTTGGCAAGCACACATGTCGACAAGGCTCAGGGTTTTGTTCCTCCTGCTTCACATGTTGTAGTAGACCCCACCAACATCCCACAAACTTTTAATTCACATCCCCTTAACACAATCCTATACCAATTTCACCTTCCAGCCCCATGATAGGCTTTTCACCGCTGTCAAACTCGCGAGTTTACACGTAAGATCGTACGATTTTACGTGTCCACCTGATAAAATCGTGTAGGATCGCATCAGAGACAAGATCGCAAGTAGGATCGTAAACTCGCGCGTAAGATCGTAGGATCGCGTGTCGATACGAGTTTACCAAATTACCAAGTTATTAACTTTTTGATCTGACATACTTTATAGCCTTTACTTTTTTTAGGCAAAAAAAAAAACAATATGAGTCCGCTGATCTCAGTAACAAGTATTGATGTTTCATTCCTAGATTTTCTAATCAATAAATCTAATTATCTACTTTTCCCAAATTGAAATTACATGAAACAAGTTAGGGTTCTTCTTTCTATGTTCTAGTACATTAAGAAAATTTTTTTACAGGTAATTATTGTTTTTCTTTTAATTTTTCATTTGTTTTTAAATCTAATTAACCTTTTTAAGTTTTATATTCTCGATAACTTAATTGTAGTGATACTAGTGATGTACTTTGTTTTGAGACGTTTATTACGCATGTTATGTAATTTTATTCCGCTAAATCGTGAATGTGACGATTGAAACTTGACTTTTTTGTGTTTTACTTTTACTTTGGTATTTTAAATTTGAACTTTGACATTTTCAAGAGGATATTATATAAATTTATATTTGATGATGAGTAGAAATAAAAATAGTTTGACTCGTTTATCCGTTGCTTACAGAACATGATAAATTGGTAGGATCTTACGATCTCGATCCGATCTTACGATCTCGATCTTGCAAAGACAAAAACGATCCCAGGTGGGATCGCGATCTTGACAGCCTTGTTTTCACCCACTCGGCCAGGCCCCTTCATCACATACACTAGGAAAAAACACTCCATTACACCTTCACTATCTAAACGTGTCTCAAAAAAAATACATGTGTGTAAATTCACTTAAACTTATCAACCCAATAACTGGAATAACATTACACCGAAACAATACCAAAACAACAAAGCACTCCAAAACAGCAACCTCCACCAATAACTTCACTCTCCAACAATGACTCGAACATCCTTAGATGCAATCTTTGGCACATCAACAATACAACCCCCTCAACACCTCAATTTGACAGCACACTCAAAAACAAAGTATAAAAAACCATTGAAGTGGGCTTACTCATCGGGTTTGACATGATTGGAAGAGGATTGGACGTAAGTGCCATCATTGGAGAATCTACCGTGAACCAATGAATATTGCATCTATAAATATCAACGGAGTTGGAACCGCTTCGAAAAAAATTGGTTAAGAGTATTTGCTTACAAAATCATATTCACTTTCATGTGGGTATACAGAATCTTAAATCATTATTTGAAGGTTTTATACTCTCGTTCACTCTTTGTGGGGCAATCGAAATTGTGATTATGTCATCCAAAAGGCTAATGGCATGTCAAGTGGTATTATTGCCATTTGGAACAACTCCATGTTTAAAAAGAACAAAGCGATCATTGATGAAGATGGTTTTATTGCTAATACTTATGGGATTGGGTGAACATTAAAAACCCATGTCTCTTGATTGTGGTGTATGCTCCACAAGACCTCGGTGGGAAATGTAGACTTTGGAATCGGCTTCACCTCCTTATTAGAAATTTTGGGGACCTTACAATTGTTCTTGGTGACTTCAACGAGGTACGTTCCGAATATGAAAGACTTGGCACTATTTTTTGTAAAAAAGGTGCTGATATGTTTAACAAGTTTATCAATAACTCGGAACTTGTTGATCTTCCTATGGAGGGGAGAAAATTCACTAGAATTAACAAGTTTGGAACTAAAATGAGCAAACTTGACCGCATTTTTGTCTCTCACCATTTTGTTTCTTTGTGGCCTGATGCTATTCTCACCGCCCTCCCTCGTGAGCTTTCGGACCATTGCCTCCTTGTTCTTAAAACCCACTCAGGGGACTATGGTCCCATCCCTTTTAAGTTCTTTAACTCTTGGCTACTTGATGAGAACTTTCCAGCAATTGTATCCAATTCTTGGTCTTCACCACTTGGTTCTTTACATACACTACACCCGGCCACCCTCCTAAAGCTCAAACTACAAGACTTGAAAAACACATAAGGGTTTGGAGAAAAGATACCACTTGCAAAAATGATCTTCTGTTGAGTGACTTGAAGAACAAATTGAACGGTCTTGATTTGAAAGCCAAAACCACAGGTCTTGAAACCAACGATATCGAAAACTGCATTTCTTATCTTTACAAAATTGATATCTTGGAACACAATAAAAGTCTAGTTCTTAGACAAAAGGCGAAAATTAAGTGGGAAATTGAAGGTGATGAAAACTCACAGTTTTTTCATGGTCTCATCAACAACAAATTCTTAAAGTCGCGAATTAATGGTATCTTTATAAAAGGCGTATGGGTTTCGGATCCTCCTTTAGTCATACCCCATATTTTCAACTACCATAAAAGCAAATTTGAAGATACCTCAGTTAATTGCCCAAGCTTCAGAAGCAATCAGTTTAAAATACTCTCTTTACACGAGATTTCTTTCCTTGATGCCACTATTGCCAGTAAAGAGATAAAAGATGCAGTTTGGGATTGTGGGGGTAGTAAAGCCCCGAGACCCGACGGGTTTACTTTCAAGTTCATTAAACACTATTGGGAAACCATTGGTGAAAACTTCATAGATATGGTCAAAAAATTCAAGCTTGACGGGTTCATTCCAAGGGGTTGCAACTCATCTTTCATCACTTTAGTCCCTAAAATTCAAGACCCACTTCACATAAGTGACTTTAGACCCATTAGCCTCATTGGTTGCCAATACAAAGTCATTGCCAAAATTCTCGCTAACAGACTCCAACGTGTGGTTCACTCAGTGGTTAGTGAAGTTCAAACGGCTTACATAAAGGATAGGCAAATTATTGATGGCCCTCTCATGGTGAATGAAGTTATCTCATGGGCTTTCAAGAAAAAAGAACGCCTTTTTCTTCTTAAAGTTGACTTCGAAAAGGCATTCGACTCACTTGATTGGAAATTCTTAGACATCATAATGAACCTAATAGGATTTAGCTCTAAATGGAGAATGTGGATAAATGGTTGTCTGAAATCGGCTTACGGTTCAGTAATTGTAAATGGAAGCCCAACCAAAGAATTCAAAATTCAAAAGGGTTTTCGCCAAGGTGATCCACTATCGCCTTTCCTTTTCATAATCGCGGTTGAAACACTTCACATTGCCCTTAAAGAAGCAAAGTCTAAGCATATCTTTGAAGGTGTCAAAGTTGGTTCAAACAAAGTTGATATCTCCCATCTTCAATTTAGGGATGACACTCTTATTTTGGGAAAATGGTCCATTGATAATGCTAAAAACCTTTGTCGCATCTTGAGATGTTTCAACTTGGCTTCCGGGCTAAAAGTTAACTTCTCCAAAAGTAAGTTATTTGGCGTTGGTGTCTCTACATCAGAAATATGTGCACTTGGTACATATTACTTCTCTCTTTTTTTTGCTCCGAAATGTGTGATTTTGTATCTTGAGAAACTTAGGCGTAATTTCTTTTGGGTGGTTCACTTGAATCTAACAAAATGGCTTGGATTGCTTAGGATAAAACTTGTTCTTCTCCATCATGCGATGGTTAGGGATAGGAAGCCTTCATTCTTCTAACCTAGCCATGTTGGTTAAGTGGTGGTGGCGTTTTCTTATGGAGAATAACTCATTTTAGAAGCTTATAATCACATCAATACATGGCCTGGATGGTGGTGTTAATGGTTTCGATTCACTTGGCTCATCTTCATCTAGCATGCCATTAAGTCCATGGAATAAAATAATGAACTTGAACAAACAACTTGTGTGGGCCTGGGGGGGAAACTCGGGAGGCTGGGGGGGTGGAGAGGGGATATGGGATAGGGGGGCGAATAAAGGGAGGGGGGAGGGTGGGGGGTGGGCTTATGAGAGGGGGGGGGTGTGAGGGGAGGGAGGGGGGAGTGATGTTGGGGGGAATTGGGGGTGGTGAGGGGGGGGGCGGGATGGGGGAGGGGGGTGGGGGATGGGGATAGGGGGGGGGAGGGTGAGGGGATGGGTACTGGGGAGGGGGAGATGGGTTGGGGGGGAGGGAAGGAGGGGTGGGTGAATGTGGAGGATTGGGGGAGGGTGGGTGGGGGGAGATGGGTGGGTGGGGGAGGATGGAATGGCTGTGGGGGGGGGGAGGAGAGCGAGGGAGGATGGGGGGGGGGGGACTGGGGAGGGAGGGTGTGGATTTTAAATTGTTTTTCTTTTATTTATTTTTTTGTTTTTTACTGAGGGGGGGGATTCTGATGAGGGGAGGGGGGGTGGGGGGGGGGGGGAATGGGGGAGAGATGGATGTGGGGGGGATTGGGGGGATGGGGGGGGGGGTGAGGGAGGGGTGGGGGGGGGAGGGGGACTTATTTTCACTGGGGGGGTGGGGGATGGAGTGGGGGGGGGGGAGGAGGGGGGGGGGGGGGGAGGAATGGGGATTGATGGGGAGTGGGGAGCTACTGGGATCTAGGGGATGTGGGAGCGATACTGTTTTGTTTATTTTTATCCTTCAATTAGTTTTTTCTGAAAAGTGTGTAATGGTGCTTCATTTTCATTTTGGAAGACGGGCATGGTTGGGGGAAACAATGTCTTAAAACACATTCCCAAGATTGTATGCGGCATAGATATAGAACGTCCAAAGATTGTAAAGTAGTGGATTGATGTAACATGTTATGGTCAAAATCTAGAAGTTGGGATTAGAGAAGAGAATTACGTGATGGGCATGAAAAAAAATCAACTAGATGGACTCCTTTATCTTTTATGTGACTTTGACCCAAGTGATGTAGAAGACTCATGGGCCTGCTCCTTAAATTCTAATAATACCTACACTGTTTCGTCAATGAGGAAGATGATTGAAGGTAACCTACTGCCCTTCCAGGAGGAGAAAATTCATTGGAATAGATATCTCCAGATCAAGGTAAATATCCTATCTTGGTGTCTTCGTTTGAACCGATTACCTACCTATTGTAACCTAGACCATCGTGGGATTGCTCTACACACCACTAGATGTCCCTTATGCAATGAGGACCTTGAAACAAGCCAACATATCATTGTTGATTGCCCGATAGCTGTTGTTCTTTGGAACCGCATATCGCGTTGGTGGGATATGGTGAACTATCCCAAAACCCTTTTCGACCTATCTTCTTGGACGGACTCGATGAGTCTTAACAACCGTGTAAAGTTAGGTTTTTATGTGGTTTTGCAAATAACTTTTTGTGTTCTTTGGAGGTAAAGGAATCGAGTTTGTTTTGATTTAAAACCACCTAGGAAGAATACTCTCATGGTTGAAATCATGGTTTATTCGCATTTTTGGATGTGTCATAGAAGTAGGAATCTTGTACCTAATTTGGATAGACTAGACTGTTGATCCGATATCCTCTTGTATGAACTTATTGTAATTCCTCTCTAGCGCCTTGCTAGTTTTTATTTACTGATTGCTGTTAAAAAAAAAACAAGCGTATGTACTTTAATGAGGGCATAAATTGTGCTTTAAAGTTTGCTTAACAAATGGTATTCAAAATGTTCGGTTTCGTTTGCGTGTGTTTAAAATTTTTCGAGGCTGGATGTTGCAGTGTTCACGGGGGGGGTGAGGGGGAAACTCAGAAAATGCTGCAGTCTTGCAAAGTACATTTGACACATGCCGCCGTCCAGTCCTGCGGGGTATGTATACCTATAATTTTTCACGTCTAAGGTGGGTGCTTTTGGCTATACTGAACATTTCCTATGAAGGGGGTTGGAGGTATTAACCAAGAACCAGATAGAAATAACACTGCTTCACGTGCCGATGACAACCGCATACATCAAGACATCCAAAGTGAGTAAACTTATTGGTATCTATTTGTAAATTTTTATTATCTATACCGATACATAGTTTCTTATTAATTTATTTCTATGTTGTACTCTCTTTTATGTGTTTGGGTATCATGCATACATGCATTTAAGGGCATTCAACCAAGTGCGCCAGCAATGTGGCGCACTGTTTTGGTACGAAGAAAAACTGACAGCTTACGCGAGGAATGCTGGACCCTGATTCCATAAATGTTGTTTAGGTGGCCGCATTGTACTGCGTGTAGAACCAGAATACCCCGACTATAATAGACAGTTGTACAAGGATGATCACTTCATGGAGAATACAAGGGCTAAGAGGGCTGGGTACCCTCGTGCCAAAGCCAAAAAGTGATGCCACATCAGCAAAAACCCCTATGACACCAGAATTCCTTTGGTACCACATTTTATGCCGTACTCCTTGGCACCAGAAAATGTGGTGCCATGGGACAATTTTTTTTTCATTTACATAAAATAAAAAATACACAATATAACTTAAATAAAACTTCATTAAAAATAAAACACATTATATTAATAAAAAAATACGAAAAAAACATTACATAAAAAAATACGAAAAAACAAAAAATTAAAACACATTACATTAATAAAAAAATAAGAAAAAAACATTACATAAAAAAATAAGAAAAAAAACGAAAACATAAAAATACATAAAGTTAACTAGTTTTGTGGTGGATATAACGCCCGGGTTCGTGCTTTTTGGGGGGTTGATGATAGCCGCGCCGACCGGATCTATCCTGCGTGTGTCGATTTGTAGCACTCGCAAGTCATCAGAAATCTTTTAAGAATTGTTTAAATTAAATCTCGCATTTGTCTCTCGCTCGATAACCTTCATCTTTGCCTTGCGGTCTAACTCGTATTGTTGTTGCATTATTTTGAAACATTGCCGGGTTTAAACCGGAACTAGCGGTTGAGTTTGAGGAACGTTGACTCTTAGCAATTCGTTGTGCCCAGGGTGGCCGCGGCAACACGTGTTCTTCAAAATGCTCGGGTTCCTCGTCGGTAACCCGAAGACGATTTTGCCTTGCCAATGTCGATTCGGGATTTTTCCACTTGTGCATGTCTTCTAAAAATAGCCAAGCGCTCTTGTGCTTAAAATCCGAACCCATGTGTGTTTTTACAAATATTTCTACCTCGTATCCAATCGCTTCATCGTCTCTCCTGCCCATAAAACTCGGTTCGAGCACTAACGAATTAATCTTTTAGACATCTCAATTCATTGGAGTTCACTTTCCCGTCAAACTCTTCTTGATACGAGGCGGGTAGTTGTTTTTCTTGGCTTCCTCATTGTATACGTCGAGAATTTTATACCAAAATGTATCATTTTTTTGATCCGAACCTACTTTTGGATCATCAGATATTTGAATGAAACATTCCACCAAAAGCAACTCCTCACCTTGGTTCCACAAATGTCGCGGTCGGGAACCTCCGGCTTGCGTTTCTTTGGTTTTCTTTGCCATTTTCTTGATACGTGTTCCTTTTGTTTTTTTGACGTCGGGGTCGGGACCGGCTCGTTTTCTTCTTCTTCTTCTTCGTCTTGTAGTTGGTAGGATTATTGGTCGGAATGTGATTGGAAAGCAGTGGCTTGGTTTGGTGGTTGTTGTTGAGAAAATTAGTTATATTGCATTTGTTGTTGCATTTTTCATTGGCTAAATAGCATTTGGTCGTCGGGATTAACACATGGGTTATGGAAGTTGGAATAGTAAGGCATTTGGGTGTATGGAAGTTTCAGATTGTTGGTCGGATTCGAAGACGAGCCCGAAATTTGATTTTGTGGGTCGTTTAGCATACCGGAATTCTAATTTGGGTTGGGATTCATTTTGTTGAGAAAAAAATGAGAGATATAGAAAATAGTATGCTATAAAATATATTGGAAGTGTGTGAAGTACGAAATAATAAGGAGGTATCTATAAGATTTTTAAGGGGTAGAAATTTGAATTTTTTAGGGTATTTAATACAAAAAACGGTAACAAGCACTCCCCTACCGTTTTATAACGGACAATTTTTTTAAAAAAGAATTTTTTTTGCCAACCGCGGTGGTTGGTCGCCACGACGCGAGAAGCCATAGCGCCAGCCATGGTGTAGTGCGCCAAAGAAATGGGGTGGCCGGAGGCCATGATGCCAAGCCATGACACAACGTACCCTGCCCTCTAAAGGGCATATATACAACCAAATGTTTAGCATGACGTGATTTGGTCAACAAAGGAAAAAGGGCCTTATGCCTTCAAAGTTTGCGGGAAATATACCATTAGATTGAGCATTGTGTCTAGACGAAGGGGTTGCGCCAAGGTTACATATATGGCACCGACAATACGTTACCGTAATGAGCCATTTTGCGGAGAAGAGGAAAGCAGTCTGAAAAAAGAGATTGTCGAAAATCTTATCGGCCTCTTGGACAACCACAACGCATTGGTCCAATTGTTCTGAACAATGAGAAGTAAATATATGGAGGCCGATATCCCTGAATTTAAAATCAGGTTATATAATATCGTTGGGACTCAAGAGTACGAATTACTAACTGCCGAGTGGATTTGAGCCATTATGTTCGAGAGTGGTCCAAATACAAAAACTGATTTCGATATAGTTATTGGACAACACTCGGGTTTCTCTCATTGAGTAAACAAGCTGCATCCATGTTACATGTCTTTGCAACACTTTTATTCATTTATGGTGAAGAAGGGTAACACTCGAAAATGAAATCGGTCCATGTTCCCGGAACTTCTTCAGGAAAAGATAAAAGATTAACAATGAATATGTATTATGCATACCAAATACATGATCTCTTGGGCCGTTACAATTTGTTGTCTAAAGGGAGGTGTTTGTTCCAGCAATACGTTGTTACCGCTTATTGTAACATTGAACAAAGCAAGATTGATTATATCCGTGAAAACCAAAATGATATTCGGAATGAATATCTGTCGGGGTTGTATGACACCATTATGAGAGGTGATCGTGATGGAAGTGATGTTAGTACAAGGACAAGACTTCCGACATCTTTTACCAATGGTCCGAAATATATGTATAGCCATTTCCTAACTTACCTCTCAGTGTATTTTGTTAGGGAAAAGTAGCTTTTCATGAGAGCTCGCAAGCCATTTAAAAGCCTATCAAATACATTTTTTATGCTTCCATTTATCCACACTTAACAACTGATACTCACATCAACATCCCACAGTTCGAAGACTTGGATAATAGCTATAGATTTTGTTATTTGAATTGACTACTAAAACTCAAGCTCGAAACTCAACTCAACTCAAAGTTTGAGTTTCAATTCGAGCAACTCTATCATCAGGTGCGAACCTACATTTCCAAGTTGAACTTTATTTAATAATCGTTATACTAAAGTCCGACTAGACCGCGCTTCGGTATTACATATTACTTTTATCTTGGTTTATGATAATTAAGTAATTATTGAAGGATGGTCAAACTTTGTGTGTATTCCATTAATCATAAATTACAATTTATAGGGGTACAGGGATAAATGGATAGACACTAATCAATGATTGACTAGATAATGATTGACAACTAAGCTAATCATGATTGACAACTAATGTGAGACACATGGGATAATGGGACACACGAGAATGGCAATTAATACTCCCCCGTAGTTTGAACAGGAGGCTTCTCGACCGACAAACTGGAACATAATTTGAAAGTCTCTTATTCTTCTATCATCTTCTTCGTTGTTTGTTTGAGCAGAAACATAATTGTGTTTAGTGGCATAGTGGTTTATTGCTTGCGGCTTCCTCCTTTGCGTGACGTTTATTTTTACGTCATGGCTTTTTTGCCTTTAGGTTGGAGCGGCAATTTATCAACCAACTATTTTTGAAAACTACAATTATCTCTGCTACATAAGTTGAAAAGCGCTACATCTTTTATCATCTTATTTGTTGTTTGTTGAGACGGAAGACTAATTGCATTCGTCGGCATAGTTGTTTTGCTGCTTGCGGCTTCCTCCTTTGCGTGGCGTTTATTTTTACGTCATGACTTTTTTCCTTTAGGTAGGAGCGCAAATTTTGACCAACTATTTTGAAAAATGACAATAATCTCCAATAGTAAAACAAGTAACAGATAAATATAGTGGATGTCCAGTCGCAGTTTTGAGCCCAATATATCACTCTCATCCCTAATTCACTTTCACTTTATGTGCACCATTTTCCTTAAATACAATATTATTAGTATTCAAATTCCCTAACTTTTTTTCTTAACTGCTGACACAAGCACATGAAAATGTAACTTTAATAAACAACCAACTTTCATTAGCTTGTAGAATCTTTAAGCTAAAACACTCTGAGTTCTTTTCTGCACATGGCAAGAACGAGTCACAACGTCCTTTATATCTTCATTTCAAAACAATAACACCAACGATATGTGGCTAGAAGAGAACAGCAGCAGCGGCGGTTGGACCGAGGTGGTTATTGAAGGTGGAGATCTTGATTTATTTGTATTACAGCTAATAAGAGAATAGGAAAATATACATTTGGGATCCCTCTGAATCATCGGCGAGTTGCCGATGACCGAAGGACAACTATTATGTGATAAAGGGTTAGTGCTTTTGGTGTACGATTGTAATAGTCTCTGATACCATGAAGGGTGGTGAAACTTTGTGTCTATTCCATTAATCATAAATTACAATTTATAAGGGTACAAGAATAAATGGATAGACACCAATCAATGATTGACTAGATAATGATTGACAACTAAGCTAATTATGATTGACAACTAATGAGAGACGCATGGGATAATGGGACACACGAGAATGACAACTAATAATTATATGCATTATAGGTAAATGTGTGATTTAGACTAAGCTTCATAATGCTTGTGAGCCTTATGAATCAAGTATATTGTTGGAGCTCGAACTCGACTCACTTAAATTGAATCAATTTCGAATCATTTGCATATCAATCTCGAATAGCTCATGTGCTATTTAGTCTCATTTACACCTCAAAGTCTCTAACTTTCAACTATTTTTTTTTCTTAAAATGGTGTTTCTCTTTTACTTGTGCATGAAGAACTTTGAACTTTTCTAAAAATGTTGACCAAAGTACGTCTAAACTGAAACCTAGCTTGTCTAACTTTGTTAACGAATTCAAAACTTAAAGTTTAAAGTAAATTATTAAACTAAACTAAAACCATACCTAATTTGGACCGAATATCATCATCATATTACCAAAATGAACCTGACACAACGCATATTAAGTGTTATGCGCCTAGAAAATGCGTTATGATTGGTCTTTACTTACATGAATTATAAATCAAATGAATAATAAATATTACTTCAATGAATCATAAATGTGGCGCCATGAACATAAATGCATTTACATCATAAACACAACCTATCTCTTATTTTTTAACACATACGTAGCATTTTCACCTTACATAATGCGCCTCAACACTACAACAAAAGGGTTGTTTAGGGACGGCCAAATATTAGGGTCGACATAGTCGACAATAAACTGGGGGGGAAAAAAACCTTAAACCACACGTGGGACCGCTGTTTTAAACAAAAATTGCAGGAGTCAAAAAAAGCGCATTAGGGACATACATTTGTGGGGGTCGACATTGTCGACCCTTAGAAATTAAAAAAGAACTTACGATATATAAATACTTTAGGACGACATTTAGGGGCGACATTGTCGACAATAGTAATTTAAAAACATACTTAAATATATAAAGTACCTTAGGGTCGACACTTAGGGTCGAAATTGTCGAACTCCTACCATTTAAAAATAACTTATATATTTAAAAAATTTTAAATTATATATATAAAATTATGGGGGATTGGGGGAAAATTTAGAAATTTAGGGGGGAAATCTTAGGACGACATTGTTCTTAGTTTCTTACAAGTCGACAATGTCGACCTACCCTAATAAGTATAATTTTTATTATTTTTTTATGGCATTTTTTAAATGTATTTAGATTTTTATATATAAATATTAAACAAATTTTTAAAATACAAATTAAATAACTTTGGCGTCGACTCTTAAGCGACAAAATGATCAACCCTATGTACAAATTTTTTGTAAAAATTAAGAGTGGTTCGTAAAATTAAGATTTGTTCGTAAAATTTTAAAATAAAATTTTAATTATTTTTCGTAAAATTAAGAATGGTTTGTAAAACTTTTCGTAAAAATTAAGATTGGTTCTTAAAATTAAGGATTGGTTGTTTTAAAAGTTTTCGTTTAAAAATTTAAGATTTTTCTAATGTGCGAATTTTTTTTTCTATGGAATTTTGTAAAAAAAATTAATTTTTTTTTTTCAAAGGATTTAATGTAACACAAGGGATGTATAGTGTAATAAAAAAAATAACACAGGGATGTTTTTTTGCACATTTAATCTTTTATTTATTTATTTTATCATTTATTAGTTTGTAATATTGAAAATTCTTACTTCAAAATTAAATAAACTAAATGTAGTTTATACATCAATAAATAATCAAAATACACGGAAATGATTCCCTAATCGATTAACGTTTATTATTATAATATCAAATTACATTATAATCGATTAAACACTCAAACACTTAAAGCTTATAAGGTTTTCCTCATTTCAAAACATTAAAGCATATTAAGGTTTCCTACTATTCCAAATGCTAAATTGATTTTCTTAATGAAAAACTAACTCCATATTAAGGGTTTCTCATCCCTTGTGGTAGATCTCGTGAAGTATTCCTGCTGACTCTAGTGTGTGGTTCTCGGGATGCCTTGCCATCTCTAGTTGTCCCTCTAGTACACTTATCCTTGCCTCTAGTGTCTTTATCCTTTCAGCCAAGAACTTACAATTTGAGCACTCTGCCATTCCGAGATTCTGTGCATATCGTGGAGAATGACTTGGTTCGTTGTAAAGAAGTTCCTGGAGAATGACTTAGACGTGAAGCAGTTCCGGAGAATAAACTTTGTGTTGTTGACGGTCCAGTGAGAAGAAATCCATCCCAACATAAAATAGCCACATCCCTCTCACTGTAGTTCCTGGCTGTTACGTAGTAAGGAAATCATAAGAAAAAGCATTTTGACAAGATAACCTTTTTTATATTACATAAATAGTTTGCTTTGATAGTTAACCTATTGAATTAAGGACATGCGCTAGTATCGTTGACCATAGCTGTGATCTCTGCTTGATGTTTCGCAAACACCACATTTCCGTTTTTACACTTTGCACAACCAGTTTGATTAGATCGGCGTCCATCTTGGTGACAGTTGATCGGGTGGTGGTGAATGTTGGTGGTGGTTGTGAGGACTAAGAGTGTGTAGTGTGGTGTGTGCTTGGGAGGAATAGATACTATCTGTTTTTTATGGTTAAAGAAGAATGCTTGGCTGGGAGTATTTGGAGGGAGTTTTTGGATGGGAGTTTTTGGGGAAGTTTTTTGGCGGGTGATACGTTGAACCGTAATGTTGTAATAGTAGTTGTAATTGTAATGATAAATGTGACAGTTGTAGAAGTGAACTTGACGATACCATAACATATCGACTCGTTCCGTTTTTTAAAGTCATAACGTATAACCATAAAATATCGACTCGTCCGTTGAACGTCTAACGTATATACCATAACATTATCGACTGTCCGTTGATCGTCTAACGTTACTCCGTAACATATCGACTCGTCCGTTGAAGTTATAACGTATAAACCATAAACATTATCGACTCGTCGTTGAGCGTTTATATCGTATAACCGTAACATTCGACTCGTCCGTTGAAACGTATAACGTTATAACGTAACCGTTAATATCGATCGTCTTTTAGTCGTTGAACGTCTAACGTATAACCATAACTTATCGACTCGTACCGTTGAACGTCTAACGTATACCTTAACATATTCAATCTGTCGTTGAACGTCTAACGTATATAAACCCATAACATATCGACTCGTCCGTTTGACGTCTAAGTTATATACCATAACATATCGGACTCGTCCGTTTGAACGTATTTAAACGTATAAACCATAACATATCGACTCGTCCGTTTATTGAACGTTCTAACGTTATAACCATAACATATCGACTCGTCCGATGAAGTCTACGTATAACCGTAACATATATCGACTTCTGTCCGTTGAACGTCTAACGTATAACCATAACATATCGACTCGTACGTTTTTGAACGTTTAACGTTATAACCGTAACATATAGATAGTCGTTGAACGGTTATAACGTTTTACCGTAACTATGACTCCGTCCGTTGAACGTATAACGTATAACCATAACATATCGACTCGTCCGTTGAACGTCTAACGTATAACCATAAATATCGACTCGTCCGATGATCGGTCTTAACGTATACCCATAACAATGATCGACTCTGTCCGTTGAAAGTATATCGTATAACCGTAAAATATATAGACTCGTCCGTCTTTTGAAGTCCCTCCTTATCTTCTCTTCTCCCCTCTATTCTCTTCCTTCCTCTTAACCTCCCCTCTCTCCCCCCCCTCCCTCTCTCCTCCTCTTTCCCCTTCCCCTCCCCCCTCCTCCCTCTCCTCTCTCTCTTCTCCTTTCCCCTCTCCCCTACATCCCTTCTCTCCTTTGTTTTCCTCCTTCTATCTTCCTCTAAACTTCTCCCCCCCTACTCTTCCTTCTATTTTTTTCCTCCCCCCTTCTATTTCCCTCCTTCTTTCTCCCTATTTTCCCCCTCTCCCTTAACTATCACCCCCCCTCCTCTCTACCTTATCCCTAACACTCCCCTTCATCCTTTCCCTTCTATCCCCTTCCCTCTTCCTTACCTCCTCCTCTCCCCCTCCCCTATCTTTCTCTCCCCCTCTTCTACTCTCCTCTCTCCTCATTCCTCTCCCTTTCTCTCTCCCTTTTTCTAAGTATAACCATACATATCGATCGTCCGTTGAACGTATACGTTACTAACCGTAAATCATATCGACTCAGTTCGTTTATAAAATAGGTTATATTTTTTTTTTTAAAAAAAGTATTATATATTTTATTAAATATCATTTTATATAAATTATATACGAACACGAGGATACGGACAATCGGGCCGAAACGAAACACATTTATATTTTTTATATATCTTTTGCAGGTATCTAAGCTAGGAGCTGGGGTTGCTTTCGGGATGTGAGTGCTGAGTGTGGACTTACCCTAGAGATCTTAGTTCTGATATGTGATTTGTTACTTTTCGAGACATTCGTTATTTCGGTTATTTCGTTTGGATATGTCTGTCCTTTAAGAACTTATGTACCTTAAGTCATGTTAACTTATTTTCCTTTGGTTATTTATTGAGACTTCCGCTGTTTATGCTTGTGTTATGATTATGTATGTCTTTGATGTCACACCATATTTGTAATACTTCTACCCTTTTGGGTCGGGGCGTTACATGAAATCTCATGACTGTCATATAATGATGCACCGGTTACTTCCTTATGGAGTACAACAATACTTGCCCAAAAATATTGCAGCTCCTATAATCGAGCTTTGCTTATTCTTTAAGCAGCTTTGTGCTCGAACTTTGATGCAGCAGGACATGGCAAAAGCTAAAAAACAATTGATCAGTATCATGATTGAGTTAGAGAAAATCTTTCCTCCTGCTTTTTTTGACATAATGATTCATGTGGCTATACATTTACCTGATGAGGCTATTCTAAGTGGCCCTCTTCGCTACAGGTGGATGTTTCCATTTGAAAGATACATGAAGAAGCTAAAGAATTATGTCCGAAATAAAGCAAAGCCTGAAGGTTCTATTGCGAAGGGTTATGTTTCAGAAGAAGCATTAACTTTTTGTTCGCGTTATCTTAAGGATGATGTCGAGACGAGATTTAATCGTCTTGGCAGAAATGATGACGGTTTGCTTGAAGAAGAACCAGATCAATTCAAGGTGTTCCGGTCCGTATGCAAACCGCAGGCAGTTGTATGGTTTGTACTTAACAACAGTCCTGAAGTCGACACAGACATCTTGGCTTACAGAGAGTATGTTTCTTAATCGGACGCGACATTCTTGGCTTTCAGAGAGTTATGTTTTTCCTTTTTTTATTTTGAAAAATCTTCTTTCTCGTATGACTTTATCCTAATATCATGAACTTTTGCTAGAGAAATCGCTGATAACGTTTGGAATAGGGTTTTCCGCGTGGTTTAATCACAAGGTATATACATTAGATATATACCTTGGAGTTATTTGCACATCTAATCTGTTTGTATCTCTTTGTTTTAGATTCGTGAAAAGAAAGTGGCAGGCGACTGTTAAGTGAAGACATTTTTCTCTTTGGCTTGTGGATCCATATTAGTGCATGTACATACCCCGGATTGCTATAGTTATCGGTTGTGAAGTTGTGGTAATGAAAGAGATATACTTCCATACCACTAAATGCAGCGGAGTTTCAACACTCGGGACTTGATGGAGAGATGTATTATGGTCAACTCGAAGGAATTTGGAGCTCACTTATATCGGCCACCGCTAAGGTTGTATTGTTTCGATGTTAATGTTTGAAACACATTACCCTACCGAACCATACGACACGAAACAGACGTTCTTACATTGACCGGGGCATACATCATATTTTGACTGACAGGGAATTTCACAAAAATAACCAATACATTCTTGCGACACAAGTAACACAAAGTATTTACCTTCTAGGACCTTGCTAGACAACACAGTGGTTGAAGGTCGTGTCGACATGTTTATCATCGAGATGTGGTCAGAGTCCGATCCAGATGTTAACATGGTAGCAGTTATCAACATGTTATACACTTTTGTTGGTTTGACTTAATGTTGAGCATACGGATTTAGTACAAATGGATAAAGCGACAGAGTGGACGCCCACCGGTTAATGATGACAATGCTAATGCTAATGAAGACAATGAAGATGATGTCGCTGCACATGTACTTGATGATGATGATGTTGTAGTGTCTGATGATGATGAAGTGAACCCTTCTACTAATGTAGGAGTAGTTGTATCTAGCGATGATTCTGACGATGACTATCGATCTTAAGTTGTAGTTTAAATGTAGAATTTTGTATTTGAATGAAATTGTTTTTATCTGTTTAAATGTCTAATTTTTATTTTAGTGGAATTGTTTTTATAAGTATAAAATGTGTATTTATATGAATTTGTGTATTAGCATTAATTGGTCCACGAAATTGTGTGTTCTTGTGCTTGTTATTTTACAGATGGCGTGTGTAGGTCCTAGCTACCACGGTGGGGATGCTGGTGGTGATCCACCCAACCGGCCCGTACCGACTCAATGCCAAAGTAAGAAATTGTGATTTTTTTTTTAATTTAGATTCTTTTTAATTTCTTTTACCTTGAATTGTCCATGATAACGAATAACATATCTTTGAGTTACCGATGCCGCGTTTGAGACCGGAAGTGAGGCTTAAGGAAGGCTTATAGAAAAAAACAAAAAAAACAACCTTTACCGATTGGCTTTGATGTCACCGGTCTTCGGTACATTACCATCCATTAGGAGTTTTCGAGCATGTTGAATACTTATTTAATGGGGGAATAACAATTAGGCACTTCCCTTTAATGCGAGTGGGAACGAAAATTCTAAGTGCGCTTAAGGCGCATATTTTTTCCTAAGTAGAGGTTTTAATTGTTTTATTTTAACCTTCTATTCCCTTTTGTTATCGGACGTTTAGATATGTGTGTTATGTTTTTAAATTATTTGTTTATTTAAATGCATTTGTTTCATATGTAGGCTATTTCACACTTGCGTTTGGTATGCCAATAAGGAGGAAAGTGGTTGTTGGCGATAATGTATAACACGGGTGGGGGATCGGGTAAAAGCTTGGTTGACTTAAAATGAGGGTGCTTTGGCGCAAGCCAAGAACAGGATCAAGGCTAACCATTTCACAAGATATCCTTCAGCAGAGGTGGCAAAGAATGTCTAGCCGCCGCCGAGTGTGTGGAAGGCAAGAACCCAGAGGAGTGGAACGGTGGTTGACTGGTTTTTTTTCCCATCCGGAATCAGGTGGAGAGAAGCGCGGTGAATGCTGCTAACCGCGCGATGAAACACCATACCAACCCATCAAGGAATAAAAAATCATTTGCAATGGGAGGACGGACATAATGTAATGACTCTTTATTAATTTTTGTGATATGTTACAGGTGTTTATATTGTTTGTGTACTAGCTCGTTATTAATTTCTTGATATTGTATAGAAAGTCGAGCACGGGCATTACGAGGACATAATTGAGACGTGGTGGAGGAAGACGCCACTAGAACAAAGTCTGGCGATGGATAATCCAAAGAAAACAGCAGAGATACGTAAGTAATTTAACTCGTTACATTCTTTAATAACTTATTTTATTTCTTTTTAACCTTTTTTCTTTCTTTTTCTATTTTTCTTTCTCAGCAAATAATGTCCCAACTCCACCAACTCAAACAACCGGTCCTCAACCAGCCCAAACAACGGGTCCTAATAACGAGTTTGGATCAAGTCGTTCCTAGTGAGAATCGACAGAACATGTCGGGCATGGGCAGGAAGCTACCGGGCAGTGGCTCAACTTCGCGCAAGCACCCAAATAAGGTATTTGCAGATGTTCTGACTCGGGATGAAATGACTCAGATACTGAGACAAAAAGAGCAAGAAAATGAGTTGCTAAGAAAGCAAGTTGAGGAGGCTCAACAACGAGCGTATTTGGCTTCTTTAAAGGCTGACGCGTCGAGCCAATGGTCTACTGCAGCGTACCAAAATACTCAGACGCTCTATGGAACCCTAGGTACGTTTTTTGGCCATTACAACTCACCAAACTATGCTCGCCCATTTAGCCCTCATGATTTTAATCTTGTACCACCACCTCCACCCGGTCCTAGTATGCCCCACGCCCCTGAGTGGGCTCACTTACTCCAGCCTCCCTTTCCCACTAATCAACCTCTCCGACCTCTCCAACCTCCTTACCCCGGCCCATTTCCTCAACCTCCCTACCCCGGCTCATTTCCTCAACCTTCCTACAACGAGCCATTTCCTATACCTCCCGTCAACAATAACACCTTCAACAACTGTTACCATCCCGTTTACAACTCCACCCAGGGTATCGCCTCTAGCTCTAATGATCCAGCCCAACGTTCCTTCTACAACCTTGTTATGAATCCTCATATGACCGATTCGCGGACCTTGGACGAATTGGCTCGAGATAATAGTCTTGCAAACAATGACGAGGGCGCATCAGGGGAGGAGGAGGAAGAGGAGGAGGGCAACGAAGGTACGAATGATGGTGACTATTCGGAGGAGAATGAGGAGGAGGAGGAAGGTACGGATGGTAATGAGGAATGATCTTAGTTTGTGTAATAAATTTTAGACATGTTAAGTTTGTGATGATGACTATTTGTGAAACTTGGACATGTATTTTGAGATTTGTAATAACTTTAAGACTTGTTATCGTATTATGGATTTGTAATAACTTTAAGACTTGTTATCGTATTATGGTAATATATCGTATCGTGGATTTGCGGTAATGTAATGTTTAGTGATTTGTTATTTTATAGTATTGTGGATTTGCCGAATTCTGGATTTTAAAATGTAGATTTTTTCCGGAAATAATTCCGGAAAAAATCTGGAAAACCTGGAAACCTGCATTTTTTTTTTGCCCAGGTACACCTTAGGGACGACATTGTCGTCCCAAAGTATACACAAATGTCGTCCCAAAGTTAAAGTGTGTCGTCCCAAAGCATGCCCATTCCCAGGTTTATATATTTACTTTATATACCTTAGGGACGACAATGTCGACCCTAAGTATAAAGTAATATGTCGTCCCTAAGGTTGAGTCTTAGGGACGACAATGTCGACCCTAAGAATAAGTAATATGTCGTCCCAAGGTTGAGTGGAATACCCACGTGTATTTTCTTTTTATATATTTAATATATAAATAATTTATAAATTTATAAATTAAAATTATTATAATCATCTTGGGACGACAATGTCGTCCCATAGTATAAATGAATATGTCGTCCCTAAGCTAAGTCAAACTTTTCTCATAAAGTAGCGTGGGTCCCACTGTCGTCCCAAAGCACAAAGAAAAAAGTCGTCCCATAGAATTTAGAGACGAGATGGTTGGGACGATGTTCTTGGGTCGACATTGTCGTCCCAAGACACTAAGGGACGACACCCTTTGTGTCTTAGGGTCGAAAATGTCGACCCTAAGTTAACATTATGTTGTAGTGTTATGCCATTTGGCAAATTTGGTTAGCAAGAAACGAGGCGACGTTCGATGGGTTTTTTTGTTGGTCCAAAGCAGTAAATATTGTCAAACGAAAAGCGTTTCAATGTACGGTTGAGCAAAAGGCGTGTAGTGTTACAAAATATCACATTTGGATCGATCAACCTTGGAATCTCCACCGAAATGTTAGTTCGTTGCATCAAGTGTAGAAGTAACGTAGTTGAGTTAAGGATTTGTAGTCAAGTGTTTGTAATTTAAACTTCAACTTTGTTGAAGTTTCATATTATCTATATATATTTTGTTTTGCTAAAAAAAGAAGCAGCATATTTTTCATTATGAAAGCATGCCTCACTGCCTCAACTGGAAAGTGTATTCAATATATTGAATTCAGTTAGACAGTGTAAAGTATTAATTTCATACCATATTAAAAGTGTTGTATGTTGACATTTATACCCTTGTAGTGGTGAACATGAGTAGAGGTGATCTATGGGTATAAATGTCAACACACAGTACTTTTGAGTGTGTCAATCAATTAGAGGAGTGTGCAAATCATCTCCCATATAAAAATATAGAATGTATAACCTATTAGTGAGGTACCTGATGTTTTCTCAAGAGGATTCAAACCTCACTTGTAGGGGTGTAAAAGAGTCGAGCCCATGATCGACAAGGCTCGTGTTCTGCTCGTTTAACATTGATCTTGAGCTCTGTTCGTTTTGAGCCTTATGTGTAAAGCTCGAGCTGAAGCTCGGCTCGTGAGTTACTTTTAAAGCTCGACCTTGACTCTTTAACGAATTATACAAGTTCTGAATATCATTGTCGAAATATGTCATGCCCTCTGTTTAAAAAAAGTAATGTATAATTTTTATTACTTAGATGTTAGAAGCTTTCAAAAGAGCTGCATCGAGAATGCTCAACCTAGCTAGCATCTCATTCACATTGAATTCAATATTCAATACACTTTTATTAAATTGTCCGCTCCGGTTTTTGTTTGTAGAGTAACTTGTAAGGCACAAAGGCTTAATAATTTTTTTCTCAAAGGCAAATTTTATAAACACACTAAAACGTCACAAAGCTGCAAACACCAAGAGGCTACAAGGAGGAGCCTAAACAACTAAAACAACAACAAATCACCAAAACATGAAAAAAAAGAAAAACTCGCTCACAAAGAATCACCCAAGCTTAATAAATTATCCACCCACCTTTTAGTAACTTGCTTTCAACGACTCTTATTATCCACTCGCTCAATCCCAACATTTCTTCACAAACCAAACATTTTCAAATTTCACTTTCTTATCGACTTTATAAACCCAACTTAATTAATTACTTCTATTCGACTTGCTATCGTCTATTACTATAATAATGCTCGATCAACGACGGGCAGAAAACCCTATTATTGTGTGATTGAAGACATCATTGGTATTGATGGCGATACTGCTAGGATGCTTGGCGGGGTTATTTTTAATGCAGTTAAACACATATCGAATAATTACCGGGTCACATAGGCTAACATAATCAGATAAGAAATGTATTTATGCTTTGATCATTTTAAGGATTACAGTTTATAATCTAGAGACCATTTAGGAAGTTTTTATATTTGTTGATAATAAATCTACAAAATGTATTAAAAAAATAGTTTTAACATTCGAAAGTGTAGTCATTTCTTATATGTACTTACCTACATCTCTACCATCATGAATTCGATAGTGTAGTCTTTTTCTATATGTACTTACCTACATCTCTACCATCATGAGTTCGATAGTGTAGGCTTCTTCAATATGTACTTACCTACATCTCTACCATCATGAATTCGATAGTGTAGTCTTTTTCTATATGTACTTACCTACATCTTACCGTGCATCATAATGTATTTTAATAGACCTCATTCATTGTGATTGTGTCACCATAACTCTCAAAAGGGACACATCATCTTGTTGGCATTTGATTATTATTTGTTTCATGTTCTTCTTTTTTCTTTCTATATACTTCCAACTTTCTCCAAAATAACTCACTCACTTTCTCACAAACATACACACATCAATGATTAAAGAGTCTGTTCTACGTGTTTTTCTTTTTCTTTTTTTCCAGCTCAGGGTATAAGTAACTTGGCTCGCAGCCAGTTTGACCACTTTCAGTTGAACGACTGTTAAATGCAAATTTCTTACCGACCATTATTATAATAAATGCTTTCATCTACTTTTTAAAAAGTCCCAAACCAAACATCTTCCTTCTTGTTTCATCCTCTCATCTACTGCTCCTCATAAAGTTCATCAGGTTTTTTTCTTCTTCTTGTATTAATGTTTTTTCTTCCTTGATATGTCGGTTATTGAAGTGTCATGTCTTTTTCTTTAAGAGTTTTGTAAATATCTCAGAGTAACCTAAAACAGGCAGGTTATATGTACTACACAACTGAAAAATCGCCGTAAGTTATTTTGACATGCCGCTATTTTTGTCTTGATAATGGTGTTGTCCATGTACTAGACCACCTTTATAATTATTATAACACATGCAGGTTATACATTCCTCTTGTTTGTGATATTATTATTATTATTTCATGTTTATACGAGAAAAACAAAGTAAATTGTTTCAACATTCAAGCCAAATTTTGTTTCGCCTTTTGTGTATATGGCTATATGAAAAATGGAAAAGTATGTCTTGCATAAATACTATTAAAAGATGCTACCCATTTTACAAAAAAGTTGTGTGCTTACAATTTTTTTGTAGCCCGTATGTAAAAATACTCTGACTAACAAGGAGAAACAATATTACCAAACAAGAGGAATACACAACTCGAATTACCAAACAAGATGAATACACAACTTGAATTACCAAACAAGACACGTCTTTAGCTATTTACCGATATGTACTCCCTGCGCACTCCTTGCAAACCTTACCTGGCGCGTTGCCTAAGTGGCGGCATTTGATTGGTCCACGCAATGACTCGCACTCGGTTTATTGTGTCCAACTCGCAGCGCGCCTCCTGCTCGGTTTATGTGCTTGTTTATTGTTTTTGGTTCCGGATCATACATTTAAGGACATTGAATGTGGTTGTTTGGGGTAGGTTTTGTTGCGGGCAGTGGCGGAGCCAGGATCTTGGTATATAGGGGGCAAAACAAATTTCTCCGAAAACAGCCCCAAAAAACCACAACTTTTTAGTAGCGTTTTAGCACTTTTTAGCAGCTTTTAACAGCTTCAGCGCTTTAGCAGTTTTTAACAGTTTTTTAGCAGCTTTTAGCATTTTTTTTGCATCTTTTGGCAGCTTTTCAATAGTTTTTTGATATTTAAGCAGTCGTATCGGGGGCGATTTGAGATTTGGGATGGGGGCAAGCTAAAAATAAGGCCATAAAAATACAATTTTTGCACTAAAAAAAAATTTCGCCAGTTTATCGAGGGCGCCGGCCCCCCTTCCTTGTACATCACTCCGCCCCTGGTTGCGGTGACGATTAAAAGCACACAAAAATTCAAATACACACACTTCTCATATCAAGAACACACACTAGACCCAAATATCTAAAACACTGTTTTGGCAAAAAAAAATTGTGTGCGAGTTTACAAGTTTGTTTGTTTGTGTCTATTAGTAATTGAATCATAAAAACTGTGCGCGGTTTTAAGTATTACTGACCCAATCGTATTGAATTGGTTGAGTAACCATTGTCTCAAATGAATTGGTCATTTTTCTTTTGAATGAACCAAACTTTTATACCTAATGAGACTTAAAACAAGAATATTATTCTTTGACATCTTTGTATGCTTATCTAAAGATGTTCCAAACTTTAATGAATATTATATTTTACCACCTTTAGAACATTAGTCTTTAGATAAGCCTGGATTGAAAGGGGTTCAGTGTGAAGGAGATCATCTTCAGGTATTTATTGATGAATAGTTATTCTGTTTAAACCACCTAAGAGTACCTCTTTGAAACCCTTTCATCGAGCATTTAGTTAATTTTGGTTGTTATAGTTTGCATTTGTAAAGAAATATACTTTGCCAGTGAACTAGTTTTATTTTCGCTAACACATGTTATTCTTTAATTTATATGAATAAAGAGTTAAACGCTCAAAAGTATATATTGTCTTCTTTATTATGTTTTGTTATCTACAAACAAAAACCATTCAAATATTAAAGTTTAATAAACTGATTTTTTTATGAAACAGTGAATATATATTAACCTCCAAAATATTTAGAAAACATACTGCAAATCACATTGCGCTAATACATAACCATAACTACCAATATAATTGCAAAAGAAATAAAAAAGATGTATTAACTGGCGACAACAAACAACCTACACAAACCTTTAAACACATTAATTTACCAAAGAAAGAGCATAACTACATATTAGGCCTTGGGTGATTGCCTATAGGTGCATGTTAACATAATCATAACCCTTTGGTTTAAGTGTTTTATTCCGTACCCCTTTCCTCTTAGCAATTGGCTTGTTGAGATTAGTTTGTTTTCGTTTACTTCTCTTCAGTTGAATTTGTTTAGGTTTAGGTTTGGTTTTACATTTCTTAACTATGTTAGAGGCGAGATGCTGCCTATAAGTAAAAAGATCCACTACTTCATCAGTATTAGAGCCAAATTAATAGAACATGAGAATGAAGCAATTAAAAAAATATATGTTTTTAGTGTTCTTAAATGAACATGTTAAAAGCAAATTGAAAATAAAACAACGCCGTTATAAAAGACACGAAAAATACAACACACATGAGATTATGGTTATTGACTAGCAATTTCAGAGCTAGCTTGGTCACGAACAGGGGTAGTACTTTGGATGTGATCTTCAAATTGGAAGTCAGCTTCGGTGGGAGTGGTGAGGGGACCTCGGTTGTGACCTAAAATCTGGTAGTTATGTGACTCAGAAGTGAGGATGGACCTTGGGGATTTGTGAGACGGAGAGGGACTTAGGCTAGAAGCTCGGGTGAATGTACTATATTGTAATTTGAAATTTGAAATATTATGAAGCGTACCATATTTAGTGGTTTAGGAGATAACATAATTAGAATAAAGAATGTAAAAAATATACACAGATAGTGCATTTGGAGAATAAAATATAAATAGTAACAAAATTTAAAATGACAACATAAATTAATCCAGTTGTCCAATAAAATGTATAAGTTTTAGTCTATGGTTTCAACTGCCAAATAGATGGTTGCAAGATGACATCATCAAAAACTCTCTTTTAATAGTTTAGATAGATTTGCATGCTACTTGCTAAGCATTTCAACTTTCACAACGTAAGATTTTTTATTTCTAGAATTCTACAGAAAAAGGCCATCTGTTCCTGAGGAGGAAACGATAAGTGTTTACTTTTAAGTTCCGTTAGATTTTAATTATCGAATGAGCTTCTAACATTTTGTGAAATTGCAGGAAGTTTGGTTAAAGTTTGACAAACGTATAACGTTTACAACATACGGAAATGAGCTGGCATAGAAGCTGATAAATACCATGCGGGTAAAAAGTTTGCATATGAGTCGATATCTTAAATGTTCTGTTTAAGTAAATTGTTTTAGGTGTTTAGAAACAATCCTTAAGCTGTGGATGAATGTTTTTCAGGTCATGAGCAACACAGACCGTATTGCTCATGGTTTCAGGCTTGAAAAAACGTTCATCCACAGCTTAGGGATTGTTTCTAAACACCTAAATCAATTTACTTAAACAGAACATCTAAGATATCGACTCATATGCAAACGTTTTACCCGCATGGTATTTATGAGCTTCTCTGCCAACTCATTTCCGTATGTTGTAAAACGTTATACGTTTGTCAAACTTTAACCAAACTTCATGCAATTTCACAAAATGTTAGAAGCTCATTCGATAATTAAAATCTAACAGAACTTAAAAGTAAACACTTACAGTTTCAGTTTCCTCCTCAGGAACAAATGGCCTTTTTGCTGTAAAATTGTGGAAATAAAACATCTTACATTGTGAAAGTTGAATCGCTTAGCAAGTAGCATGCAAATCTATCTTAATATTAAAAGAGAGTTTTTGATGATGTCATCTTGCAACCATTTATTGGGCAGTTGAAACCATAGACTAAAACTTATACATTTTATTGGACAGCTAGATTAATTTATGATGTCATTTTAAATTGTGTTACTATTTATATTTTATTCTCTTAATGCACTATCTGTGTATATTTTTACATTCTTTATTCTAATTATGTTATTTTTGATGTTTCAAATTATTGGACAACTAGTTGAATTCCGTGGTAATTTTTTGATGTACTGTCCTAATTGGATTTTGGATTTTCAATGCTACATGACCACAAGTGAGCATCATGAAATATCCGAAGAATACGGAATACCTTTTGCCGTAGGTGTTGGACTAGATGGATCTAATATAACACTTAAACGTGGAGAGAGGCGTGTTACTGTTGGCATGGAACAAGCGGTTAATGTAATTAAAAGGTTGTATAAGAAGCCATCAATCAGTGATACAAAATTCTCTTCACTAGGAGCTGTTTCACTTACACGGTACTCTTATTCATCTTTTGAAAGTTTTATTTATGATATTTTCTTAAGCAATACTCTGTACTCCATTTCATTTAATATTGTATTGATTCGTTTGCATTTCTCGAGACGAGTTAATTGTCAAATAAATGCAAACAGAAATAAATGAAATTACTTAATAAAATAATTTCATAATAATGTGTAAGCTTGGCACCATTTATATATGGATGTGATAATTTGAATTGTGTTTTTATCTCAAACGGGTCATCAAAAGTGTGATTTTAAACTCCTTTAAATGGGAGAATACACCGGGATTAAAATACTATAGATGCAATATGTGTGAGTAGTGAATGCAATTTGCTGAAGTAGAAATGGATCAAATTATGGTTCAAAAAAAGAAGAAAAGTAAATGTCAGATTGGTCTAGCAGGTGTAGTTACTAAAAGGCTATTTGTAATGCGTACAACGTTTATATGTGTTGGAACTTTAAGGTTTCAGTTGTATTCCTATCTGTGGAATAAAACTACCATGTAAATATATTAACTTATGCGTCTACGCTTGTAAAACTCAGAAGCTTGTTTTCACTTTCATTTTCTGACATTAAAATGTTGGCTGCAGGTGATAACGGACCCAAAGAAAGATGTTGCTGAAGCTAAATCAAGAAGAAATGCTACTTTCAATCAGAAGAAACATGCCACTAATAAGTTTAAACTTGCCACTAAGAAGTTTTTTGATCATGGAAGGCTGTTTAGCATAAAAAGTAGTTCCTTCATTTGCTTAACTTCTTTTAGCAAATATGCTTTTAAATTGAATTTTTTTTTTATGTGTTTACCTGCTAACTCAATACATGAATTTCATCAATTGTGGTTTGTTTATTGAAACGTTATTGATTGCTTAAACGATTTTGATCTCATTTGATATTTATTTAGTAGTTTAGAATCGAGTTAGAGAATGATTAACGAGGGTTACTGATTTAGGAGTTTCAAGTCGACTTAAGGATTATTAACGAAGTTAGTTGTTTAGGTTTTTAGTGTCGAGTTACAGATGATGAAGATGATGAATAAACATGTTCCGAGTTTGAAATTTAGGCGTCTAGATTTGAGTTACGAACAAGTTTCCAGTTTACTGATTTGCGCGTTTATAGTCGAGTTATTAATGATAAGATTTCGAGTTTGAAATCTAGGCATTTAGAATCGAGTTTCAAATTTAGGCGTTTAGAATGAGTTTGAAATTTATCCGGTAAAAGTGAGTTTCAGATGTTGTGAAGACAACCTGTTAAGTATAATGATTATTGAACAGGTTACTATGCTTTGTTGCAGGACATGGTTTATGCGAAAAAAATAATGAGTTTGAAATTTATTCGTTTTGAGTGACACCAGATCTAAACCTGTTAGATTTAGAGATGTTTTCCTGTTAGATTTAGTGTTATTGTCCGCACAGCTTCCGATGAAAACGTTAGCATTAAATGATATTGAATAACATAATTTGAGATCGTTTAACATGTGAGCAAGTTTCTAGTTCGATTTTCTTGTAATGCGTGAATCGTGAACAATGTGTGTAGTCAAGCGTATTTAGGCGTTTCATTAGCGTAAGCATAAACACACAGAATTTATATGTTCGGCACCTCTGTCTGATTTTCTTGTAATACATGTTTTGTTGTTTGTTACTAGAAGTACAATTTTTTTTGTCTACTGAATATCTAGATCAGTAATAATGTGAGCAAGTTTAATGTACTAGTTTGGTTCACACATGAAAAATAACCGATGTGTGTAATGATGCATGATGCTTGATATCGTTTTATGTTCTCTACTATCAAAATTCTATATGTATGAAATATTAGTTATACTAATCTGATTTGCTTCTCACGAATTCGAGTAACAAGTGTGTGTAATGATGCATAGTGTAAGCATAAACTTACACAATCTTATCTCCTGATAGTTGCTAGAAGTTATGAGTTCTAGTCTAGCCGTCCATCTGAGTTCCAACACTTTATAAAATATCAGTATTGTTATACATAGTTAACTCATTTCATGGATAATTAGATACTCTATGAGCTACAATTATGTGGAATATTCACTTCATAGTGTGACCTTTTAGCCTGCTGTTTATTCGGTGATTTCTCAGGGTACAAGTGTTGAAACAGTCAAAAAGCCAGAAGATGTAGAAATCAATACTTGCAATGGCTTGATAAAGTACGCCAAGGAGGTTGATTACAATCTAGATATTTTTGGATTTTGATTGATTATTTGGTAACTATTTAATAAAGTCATTTTTATATTATAGAACTTGAGGATTAAAGGTTTAAAAGAAGCTCAAGTTTATGAAATTTGTAAAGCTGCTCAGCTAGTGGTTAGTGATCTGCTGTTTAGTACATACTCGGTTTATATAATCTTATTATGTGGCATATAAGTGTTTTTGGTCGTTTACTTTTTCAGTGTTTCAGATAGCTGGAAAAATTAGTGGAAGTGATGTTTTTTCTTAAAGTAAGATCCTCATTTGCTTAACTTCTATTTGCAAAATGTTTAAATTGAATCGTGTTTACATGCTAACTGAATACCCGAGTTTAACGATTTTGATCTCATTTGATGTTTTGTTGCAGGACACAGCTTATGCGAAAAAGCAACATTTTGTCTTTGTGGACAATTTAGCTAAAGGTGTTACTGAAGATTTGGTACGTTTCCAACTACAAGTTGTTTTGTTTTGTTAGAATGCATTCCTATTCTTATTACGGAGTAGTTCATAGTTGTGTCAGGTGAAATTTCATCCTATCCTATCCATATTGCTTATGAGTTGTCCCATATTGAACGTGCCTTTCAGTCTGTAGATTTTTAGGCAGTATATACACCCGTTTAACCCCTACATTAAAAACTTCAAAACCTTTTGTATAACAATGGCCGAATTAAATTTAATTTCACAAAAGTGTTAATTTGTAAATTTTGAAGTTGGATATTGGCCAAGTTTCGTTTGCATGCGTATGGTACTAAAAACATACATTCATCTAATTCAGGATCTTACTGATAAGACCAGTCTTATAAATATTTGTAAAGATTATAAAGGACTAATGGGTCAATTTTAGAATAATGTCAAAATGAGACGTTTACAATCTTTTTCAGGACAGAACGAGTTAACCTCATTGCAGCAAACATTTTAACCAAGATAGTTGTATTCAATGACTCAATGTTTACTGTAACGCCTCGTTTACCTAGAGCAAAACATGGTTTCTACAAGCAATTTTCTGCATAATGGATGTTCACTAGTTAAACATAAAAAACAAAAACTTCCAAAGAAAAAAAGGTTATAAAATAGGGTAGGATAGGGGAGGGGTGGTGGATATCATGGTCATTTCACAAGTTCACCATTTTGGCAGTTTCTATGGTTGAATGGACCAAACATAACTGCAGTAGTTTCTTGGCTTGTGGTTATAGTCATCTTCACCGCAGTATATATACTAATACATGAACAACTGAAGTTGCTTCTATACAGTAATTTTGAAGGGTGTTATAGTTTTTTATTTTTTTATTGTTAGTTTTGTTAATAGAATTGTACTTTATGTATTTTCAGCTCATGAAGTTTAGGTTTTGATAGCCTACAACCTCGGTACTAGAACGGATAACCTCGATGTCGAATAAAGAACACACCCCTAGCAGATTATATGGATCGATAGAAAAGAAAGAAAAAGAGCACAAGATAAACCCTAATCGAATGATTAGTATTGAAAGAATGAAGTGACAAGATCCCTCCCCCCTCACCTCCTTTTATAGAGGTGAGGGGGGAGAACAAACCCTAAAACACATGGGTTGGACTTGGGAGACAAGTTAACCCACGACAACTTAATACTTGACTATCGTGGATTTTTGCTAAAATAAAGACTAAACATAACAATTTCCACCTTAGGCTTTATATTAGCCTACACCAACATTCAGCAACTCCAAGCAATGTTGTAATTTGAGTCCAGGTACCACCTTCGTCAAGGCATCCGCAGCATTGTGTTCAGTACCCACCTTCAGAACTTTAACCGTCTTTGCTTCCAAGACCTCTCTGATAAAGTGATAACGCCCATTGATGTGCTTAGCCCTTTCATGAAAAACATGATTCCGCGATAAGTGAATCGCGCCCTGATTATCACAATTAACTGCCACAATGTTAAGCTCTACGCCTAACTCTTCCAAGAGTCCCTTTTGCCAAATAGCTTCCTTCACAGCCTTCGTAAGGGCCATATACTCCGCCTTTGTAGTTGAAAGAGCCACCACGTATTGTAGCGTTGCCTTCCAGCTTACAACACATCCATGTACTAAAAATGCATAACCAGTAATAGACCTACCTTTATCCGAATCCTTAGCTTAGTCTGAATCAACAAAACCTGTTACGTCCACATGGTTGCCACGATCTGTCCCATACACCAAACCTACGTTTACAGTACCCCGCAAATATTTCAAAGTCCACTTCACTACTTCCCAATGATTTTTACATGGATTCGCCAAATATATGCTAACAACACTTACCGCATACGTTATGTCTGGCCTCGTGCACACCATCAAGTACATTAAGCTCCCAACCGCATTTGCATATGGCACCTTACTCATCCTTTCAACATCACAATCCCTAATCGGACAATCCTTCAACGACAGCTTGAAGTGCCCACCCAATGACATCTTAACCGATTTCCCATTGTCTATTCTAAAATTATTCAAAATCTTAGAAACATACCCGGATTGTAACACCCTCAAAATCTTGCGACTCCGATCCCTGATGATCTCCATACTAAGTATCTTCTTTGCTTCCTCGAGCTCCTTCATGTCGAACTCCTTTTTAAGCAAAGACTTGGTAGACCCAATCTCAACCTTGCTCTTACAAGCAATCAACATATCGTTTACATATAACAATAGATAGATATACTCACCTGGTGCATAACTCCTGTAATATACGCAGCTGTCGTAACTTCTATGCTTGAATCCATTGCTCAGCATGTACTCATCAAACCTCCTATATCATTTGTCACACCCCGCCAAGGCGGAAACGCGAGGCGTAAACAAGAATGGATATCATCACAACACATGGTGTCTATATAGAGAATACTAAAATAAAAACTAAAGTAAA
>BQNB010018425.1:57036-67036 GCA_026074375.1 Tanacetum coccineum | reverse complement strand
GATGTCTTTTGAAGTTCAGTTTCGATCTCTTTTAATACTGTTGTTTGTATATTCAACCCGAGGCGTTGAATTGACTACCTTTTGTGTTTTCTATGCGTAAAGTTGGTACTTTTCTCGGATTATTATTAAACAAGCATGTTTACTGCTTAATGTGGAAGTTAATTCACATTATATAAATGAGTTCTCTTGGTTGTCTTTAATCCTGTTGCCTTGACAAAAGAACTATCACATCAGTACATCACAGTTACTATTCAGTATTCGCTACTCAAAAAATATTTACATAATCTTACTAATTCTAGCTTTAATCTCCATTAATGATGGGTTGTCGGGCTTCTTAATTTGTAAGCCTCTAGTTTTTCCATATATGAGTTTTTTGTTCTTGCTAAAATCTTGGCTGATTTGCTTGTATACTTTTCGGTCTCTTTATCTTCTGATTTAGGACTAGAACTAGTTGTCTCTTGCTCGCCACTCCACCCCATAAAATCTGATAGTGTCATCGATGTAGTTGACCCTGTAGGAGTTTGACCTGATATTTTGACTATTAGATTCTTCCAATGGTACTCGTGATGACATTTTCCTCTTTTTTGCTAGCAACGATGGGTCTTGTGCCACACGGTCTGCATAGAGTACATCCTCTATGCGGTTCATCACTGCACTTGCTAAACTCTCCTACACCTGTGAATAGCTGTCCAAGATAGCGTGACCAACATCCTACGTAGGTAAGAAAATAAATAAATAATTTGTCCTTTTTATTTAGAGGTTGCAAACTTGCAATATGGGCAGATCATAAACTTTACCGGCTTCAATTTGATCATAGAACTGATCAGCAACAGCATTGAAGCATGTTATTCTTACTTCTCCACCTGTGGCATCAAGAAGATCAAAGGAAAAAACTTTACCATCTCCCTTTGCATTGTTGTAATGTCTTAATTCTGCTTTTGCAGTCACACGGGCTTTAATAGTCCATCGGCCTTAATATGGGTTCAAAGCATTAATGGGTAAAATCTTAAGTGTTGTTTCGCTTTTTCCCATGGGTTCCCTGTTATACATTGGAGGGCTTTGATTATATATTGGGCCTGAATGACGGTTAGGTGCATTTCCCATACCATAAGAGTGTAAACCTTCCATGTGATCCTGATTATGAGGGTAAATTGGGGAATTAGCAGTAATGTTAGGACGTGGAACAGAGCCAGGATGTGAACTGCCTGTTAAGTTTTGAGGATTAGCCATAGTTGTTGGCTGATTAATGGACTGCACAGGTGGTGCATACATCGATGTAGGAGGCTCACTGCCGTACATAATCGGGCTTTGTCTTTGATTACCAATAGGATCACATATTGGAAGAATTACATCAAGCTTGGTGATTATTTGTAAACTGAAAAAGTAATAGAAATATCTGTTAGACAATTTTCTGACAGCAATTGCCTAAGTTTATACAGCAACTTATATGTCCATGACAACTGTAAAGTATCAAAACATATAAAGAGAAAGAGATGTTATAAGATTCCACTTATAACCAAGTGCCAATAAAGCCTCATTATCCCAAACTAGTCAGGCTGCATTATTACGAAGACACATCTTAAAGGACAAACAAGTACTGTAATCAATATTTAACACCAGCAACACAAATGACACTTTTCTCCCGTCTGCTAATACATTGAGCTTCACCAACTATTAAACGCATATAGATGACCAAAAAGAAACTTGTTTCCAAGTATTTTTCCGTTAAAGCTTGCTACTTTTAGCTTCAATTACTTCTGTCCAAGTTAATTTTGCTTACACATACATCTAGTATGCACTTCTCTGTGAACAATTATGTCTTTGCATTCCCACCAGTATTATTATGATTCTACAAAATAGTTGACCAGCCATCTCAAAGACACTTTTCCCTCCTTTTTTTTAAACTTGTGCCGCATGCCACCAAGAGACAACTCTAACTATCTTTGTCTAGCCAAATTTCAACTAAATTATGTTTTAGTAAAACTAAAAGTCAAATTACCAATAATGAACTTCTGAACAGCTCATGTCGCGCGTAAGTAATTAACAAAACAAAATGTTCTATTCTATCCCATATTGCAAGACAAAGTGATATCCTCCTCTGTTATGTTCCTTTGGAGAACTCAGTTGACATAACTAGCTAAAGATGACGCTATCAATCAGCTAAAAGGTTAACAATCAGAAAGCAATGGGATGAGTAATAAATAGAACCTATTTTAAAATGTGCTACTTTATATATGTAATAAAGATTTAGAGTTGGCGTTTTGGGCTTATATCTTATAAGCTCACTTTTTGTGGCTTATTTTGAAACTTTCCGGCTTATATAATTTTAGTATGTCATAATGAACTTGTATAAACCGAAAAGTTTCAAGATAAGGCACAAAAAATGAGTTTATGAAACATAAGCCGAAACAAACACCCCCTTAACCGCCTTGAGTAGAAATAGTATATATACTACATGTGGCAATTTTTCACACAATTCTTACACATCTATATCTATATAACAATCCACAACACTGGTTGAACCTCCTGTGAAACCTCTTCTCCGTTTTTTAACCTTGTGATCACGTTTTCAGTTAGTTTTATTGACACTGCAGTATTTGATTTAATGATTATTTACTCTTTGTATGTGTGTGTGTTTTAGTGTGTGTGAATTTGAAGCCCTAAAAATGGGAGGGAAAATACACTTTGCCTACCTGTAATATTAGATATAGTACAAAATATCTCTTTATTGTTTTCTTTTTTACGCTTGTACTTTGTATTCTTTATCTGATAGTAAGGTTGTGTTTGGTAACAAGCGTTTAGGAGCGACAAGTATCGTGAAGACGGATAACTTACCTTTGCAACTGCTTCATGTCGATAAATTTCAGTGCGAGCTGCAATTTCAAAGAATTTGAACTAAAGTGTTAATGTAACTGAATTCTATGAACGGATTAAAACACAAAAATAGTCACTGAACTAAAAATCATTTCATCACGAACAGTGATGTTTACTCATTTCTTCAAATCAAACAAATTCTCCGGTGATCCGAAATGTAACTTAATTCAAAGAATTGTAATGGCGAATTGTGTAGTCAAAGTTAAACTTGGTAAATGCAGTATTTTTTGTGTTTTGAGTCTTTCTATTACAGAATGTTTAGTTTGTGGTGTTTGGGTTTCCTGCAGAAGATCTATACCTGAGGTCCCAATACGGCATATTCAAACTAATGAATACAACGTATTCAGTTTTTGGACCCAATATGGAGTATTCAAATTATTGAATACGGAGTATCCAATTCTAGACCCAATACGGAGTATTCATACTTTTGAATACGCATTATCCATTTTTGGACTCAATACAGCGTATTCAAGTTAATGATTACGGCGTATTGACGTCTGTTTACAAAATATTTATCTCTTTCATCCTTCGAGTTTTCACTTTTGGGTTATCATATATCATTCTTATAAATGTTAATGAGCTTGTGTATGTTAATTGTATTGATGTATGTTTCCGACTTCTTATAGTTTGATCATAAAGTCCAAATATGAGTATTTTTTATATATAAAAAAAAAATCTACTGTCATTCAATGGGTGTTTCAACTTGGTATCAAAGCCTTGGTGTAAGAGATTTAGGATGTCACGTTAGAATTTCATAGACTTAGACTTTGTAGGCGCCTTAGTAATAGTGTAGGTAGTATGTGTATAGTTTATGTGACTTTCGAAAATACATGTGTATAGTATCTTTATGACTATGGCTGGCCACCATAGTGATAAAAATATGATACATATGTATAATTGGAATCGTTGAGACTATACACTTACAGCAAGAATAGGATTGGCTAAGTCTTGAAATGTCATTAATTAAATTGAGTAAGCCTATGATTTTGTGTTTGATAATTTAAATTCTTATTTTTAGTAAGAAGAAAAGATGGTGAATGCGCACCACAAGGAAGTTTTAAAAGGTTCAACTTCTAAAGAAGTCGGGCCTTCGGCTAGTGATGCGGATCATGGTGATAGTGGTTCTTTTTTTAGTTCTAAAGGCCTCAACTTTAGAGGGTTCACAGATGAGGAGACAAAAGTCTTAAGCTCAATGAAATCGAGGCAAGTAGGAAAGGCCATTAAAAACGCGACGCCTTACTATATTAGTCAAACAACAGACAATTTTAAAGAAGTAATTTAAAAAGAGCTAGAAGAGTTTAAGAAAGGATGAATTATGAACGAATTAAGGAATTAGATGACAACCTATCGTGATTTTACGGCATGTGATGTGTCAAAATTTGATGGGAAACTTAATCCAATTGCTAATACAAGATGGCTTTCCGCCATCAAAGGTGCTTTCTGTACTAGTTGTTGCAAGGAGAAACATAAAGTTAATTTCGCCTCAAATTTTCTTCGTGATAGAGCCAAGATGTGGTGGGATGAAAAGGTTTGTGATAAGGGTGAGGAATGGATAGGATCGTGCACGTGGAAAGATTTCATAGAGTTGTTTAATGCCGAATATGCTCCGGCCGAAGAAATTGATAAAATCCAGGAAGAGTTCGAAACTCTTATGCAAACAAACGAGACGGTGAAAGAATTGTTGAAGAAATTCAATGAATTGATTCCATATTGCCCCGGATACCATGGAAATGAGAAGCTCAAGGTCGAAAGATTTCAAAGAATGTTATGTGATGACATCGGAATGGTAATCTCTCCTTTCAAATATACTACCCTAGATGATATTTTGAGTACAACTCAGGTGAGGGAGGCGGATTTGCTAAGAAAGAAGAAAAAAGAGGGTAAGGAGACCAAGAGGAAGCTTGAATTTGGAGATCAAGATACTAAGAAGCCTAAACATGATCATGGTCGAAGAGGTAGTGGAACTCAAACCAAGACACTGTGTAAAAAGTGTAATAAAGCTCATCTTGGATAGTGTCGGGCAAATTTGCGAGGTTGCTATAAATGTGGTGCTTTGAACCACATGAGTAAGGATTGCAAGAAACCAATGATCTTGTGTTATAATTGCAATCAATTGGTGGTGCTTTGAAGTGACATGGGTCAACATGGTTCTTAAAACCCGTAATTTTATTTTTACATGTTATATTTGTTAGAAAATGATTTTTAGACTTAATATATAAAATATTTATGAAACAGAAACATTAAAAACATCCTTATCACATCCTTATTTGTATATAATCAACACTCATCATCTTTATCTATGAAACAGAAACACAATGGCCCACCCAGCTGAGTTTAACGCCAAGAATAACCGTTTGAACAAGAAAAAGGGAAATAAAAGGCTTGAGCCTAAGGATGACTTCAAATTTATGTGTAACCGAACTGGTTGTGGCTGTGGCTCTAATCATTTTCATGATCTACAGGCACATAAACCCAACTGCGTAAGTATTAGCATTAATATGTTTGTAATTAAGCTATGAACATTATCTTATTAATTAATATGTTTGAAATGTTGAAATTATGAGAAAAAGAACGTAAGCAACAAGCAAGTCGCCGACAATGCAGCCATGCAGCAACCCGGCCCCGCGGCGGTGCAGGTAATGGACTATCTTGATTTTCTAATATGCATAAAGTATGGATAATCGAAAGTGGCTGCATTAAGTAAAAATAATGATATGAGCTGATAGTATGAACATGCTTCAATGCTACGCACTCATACAATTACAGGTTTAAAACATGGGTTAATCCTAGTGCCTCTTATCTAGCAAATCCTAATACTTACTATGCGGTCTCGGGATGCATCACAAAAACAAGTTCTAGAATTTAATAGACTACCGGTACACTCATATAATTTAATACCGATGTCAACGATCCAGAAAAGGCGACAAAACCACATTTCACATGCGATTTGTGATTCAAATCACATGTGATTTTTTCATACGTAACTAAAAAAAAATCAAAATTTTTTTCGTCGAAAGTATATAAAAGTGCCCCTCTATAGAAAGATGATTTAATTCTCGCCGCGATGGTATGTTTTGCTTTGCGTAACGATTAACGATTTGTGAGATATTTAATTTTTTTTAAAAGTGGAAATTGGGGTTTTTATTATTTTGATAAAAAAATAAGTGGCGAGGATTAATTTATTGGGTCTATGCTAAAATTTGGGTCTATGTTGAACTTTCACCAATGTTCACATGCTACCGGTTAAAACCTAGTAAAGCCGGCAAACAACCTAGGTGGAATTTTGAATAATGGGTTTTGGTCATAAGATAACAACAAACTTTTCTAAATGTATCAATTTGGTATGTGAACTAAAAGATTAAAGAATCAATTACATAAGTGAGCCAACAAATTATTTTTTTCCAATTTTTAAAAAGCTCGATTTTTTTTCCAATTTTATTTTTGTGCGAATGCTCGACTCTATTGAAATGTTGCCAAGTGTCTTTTATTTCACGAAAATGTTGTCTTTTTTCAAAAAGACAATTTGTCGAGCAAAAGCAAATCGAGCAATTCTAAAGTCTATTTTTGGAATTTTTTTTCCTAAATGGTCTATTAGCTGGAAAAGAAAAATCTCTCGACCTACTTCAGTCATTGACCCAAGATTAAAATACCCAAGACATGTCATCAACATTAAATTTTCGATAAAACAAGTTCATGTTTGCATATTAGAACAAAAGATAAAAGTTTCTTACATAAAGTGGAACACTTTTTGGTTCACGTATCAAATCAGTACATGAGAAAAAATTCGTTGCTATTTTATTAGCAAAATTTTTATTCAATATGTTTGAATTGTTTCTATATATGTTTTCACATTTCACCGTAAACAAAAAGCTATTGGTCATCTGTTTTGTTCATTTATCTACTTTATTAATATTGTCCTCTCATTATGTTATAAATAATCGTCAAATAATGTTTGATAATTGCTGATAATCAATTGATTATAACATAAGCTAAAAGCTTGCAAAAAGTAGTTAATTTTTTCTTCGAAATAAAATGGCACTTAATCATGGCCATTACATTTACGTGGTCATGTGTTCATAAAGTTTATTAGACTCATGTTACAAATGAAACAACGATGTCACAATTAGTATCGACCCACTAAAAATCTCACTTTAATCAATACCCCATATCTTAAAAGTAAATGCAATAGTGACACCAAAATGCCTATGTTCTCAAAACAAATTATCTTGTTATTTTTGTTTGTCGCAAAATTGTGTTTATTTTCATATTATAACTAAATTTTTAGTGGAATATTAAAATAAATTAAAAGATTTATAACATTTATAAAAAAACATTTAATTTGTTAATAAATTTTTTAAAACTATATATATGTCACACTAGCTAAAACTCTAAAGGTACAAAATTAATTCTTTTAATTATCCTTTTTAGTACAATTTGATATCTTCATATAGTACAATTTTGTTTAATTTTGCCTACATTTAACACACGGGTGCTACTATTGGTATCCCTGGCCCACCATGTTTTGTACTCTCAACCACTTAGCATCGTTCTATTGTTCTTTCGTTTACAGTGCAACGTAGTTTTTTTTAATTAGTTTTTGCACCGTACTTTTCGACAGTTTCATACATTTAACTTATTAAACTGTATATTTTTTTGTTCCGTATTATGCGTTTCACTGTTTTATAACATAAACAAAATTAGAAAAATTAGAAAAAAAATTAAAAAATTAAAATAAAATAAAATAAAAAAACCGAAAACATAAAGGGGTACAAATTAGTTTTTAAAGGTCTTTATAACCAACCCCTTAACACACTCATATTGACCTTTTCGAAATCATTTTGTTTTGTTTTTTATAATTATACAAAATTGGAAGGGAAATGAGGAATAAATGCTATGACATTCGGCAACCTAACAAAATAACTCTAAATTCAGGCCAAACTTGAAATATAATAAGAATGAATTTAAAACAAAACTTATTCGTATATTCATGTATATATGCATACTATGACTATGACCCTAAAAATTATTTTTTTCAAGTTTATGCAAAGACAACTTATTGTTTAGTTATATTATTATTTAGGAGATTTAAACGTTCTGATGTATCTAAGCTCAAGGCGAGAAGCACATGTTATATTAAACTTTAGTTAAAAATTGAGACTTTTAAAGTTGTTATTAGCTGATCAATAGGACGTTTGCGGATGATAAGTTTTTTCGCGTAGCAGTTTCACCCTTTAATTAATCAATTCAAAATAAGTTAAACATTTTATAATGGTAAAATGTCTAGATGAGAAAATAAATGAGACATATGTTGAACGTTCTATAACTAATTTGCATTATGTCTTATAGACGGTGACACTTTATATATAAGATTACTTCTCGAATGGCTTCAATATGTGATTACTTTAAGTATTTTTATTTAAATACTTAAATTGCTCAAAAAATTCTAAATTCCACCCAAGGATTAGTAGACACAAAGAACATTTACCAAAATAAGTTTCACTATCCATAAAGGAGGTGGAGTGCTTATTTGAAGATACAAATATTGTTTGGTTTCACATAAGTAGTTCTTGATTTATGGTTTAATATTTTAATATTGGTTGGTCTCTTTAATTCATTCGCTTAGTCTTATGTCCATGGAATTAATCAATTTTGATTGGTTCATAAAGTTAGGGGAATCCAATAGAAGTAAGGAATTGATATCACCTTGGAGTTTGGAGATTGTGTTTGAATATTTTAGGTTTTGCTTGTTAGCGATTGTTCGGGTTTAATGGTTTGTAAGTATCAAAATACGCATAGGAGTTGGTCGGGTCGAAGTACAAAATCGAGGCAAAAAGTTTTGTCTGTTAGGGCATAAAGGGAGTTGGTTCGGGTTGGACAAGCGGTTGCGGGTGGTGATTGTTTGTTTATATAATGTTACTAGATTTTATTTTCAAGATTATTTTTAATAAAAGTAAAAAATAATAAAAGTTTTTGCCTGGGATTGAACCGGAGACTTTTTCGTGTAAAGCAAACGTGATAACCACTATACTACGTAAACTCTTTTGCTTTAGTTTTTAGACACAAAAAGATGACTAATTAAGTCTAGGATAAATCTTCTCAAGTTGAAGATAACAAGATTAGGTCATGTTGAATCAAAATAAATTGAGATAAAAGAATATAAAGTTTTTGTTTAGCAAAATTCAGGGGCCATTTATATTATACATATATTAGTGATTGATAACATGATCTATCAATACCTCCCAACTTGAGAGAATCTTCATTCTAATATTAAGATTTTCTCAAGTTGAAGATAACTTGATAGGTCATGACCAATCACAATTGAGATAAATGTATAAAGTTTTTCTTTTAGTGAAATTCAAGTGCAAGTTTAACTGATCAAACTTTCTCAAAACTAAAAATATGGCCAATTTAAACCCCTTAAGTATCAAAATTGACTACTTTAACCCCCTCTTTGATGTCGAACTTTGTTCGCCATTTAGAAAAGAAAAAGAAAAACATGCACCACGTTCATAAGCTCAAAAACACCAACACTAATGGAAACTAAAACTAGATTAGAAAACTCAACAACATTTTTCCTATTTCGTTTCTTCGAAAACTTTTCTCATATCATGGCTCCTTTAACTTCGTTGTTGCAATGCATAAACAATAAGAATTTATCAACAACATTTTGAAAAGACGAAACAAACATGACGTTGACGGATGATCAAGAAACTATCGTAAATGGCAATGATCCTGTTTCTCTCATTAAGAGAAAGCGTGCTGGTAAGTTTTAGTTATTGTTGTCAATGTTTGATAAAAGGATACGATAACATAGTTATGTTGTTTGTGTAGGATTGGAGCAAATGAAAGAAAGATTTGCTAAGCTTCTTTTGGGAGCAGTGACTGATTACATCGTTGAATTCGTCCCGGTCTCAGCAAACATCAAAAGACGGATCAAATAAGGAGCTATTGTGCATACTTGCTTTATGACATCTGCGTATGGGTATATACATCAGAAATCCTAACTGCTCTAATTTGCTAAACACGACAGAATGGTAGAGAGAGCCTTGGAGACGCAATCTATAAGAATATTACAGTTGAGTTTTTTGACCCGAGGCAGTTTCTGTCAACCATGGACCTCTCGTCC
>BQNB010018425.1:0-54480 GCA_026074375.1 Tanacetum coccineum | reverse complement strand
CTTCGAAAAACGGCGTTGGGTGGGGCGTTAACCCACCGACGAGCGTTATTAGCCGATTTAAAAAAAATCATTTCACCCCCCCCCCCCCCCCAACGTTTAAAAATGGCTAGTTTTCAAATTTTGATTTTTTTAATACGTACCCACCTTATATATATTACACCCAAACTCAATCATTTTTCACACACAAAAACACAAATACTCTCTACTCATAAAAATGAATCCATTTTTCCCAATGAATCAAAATGACAATGATGAAGAACGTCATTTCACCGTTTTCGATATCGATGAAGAAACCGACATTTACTTTTATGAGCAAGCGTACGCGTATCACGAACAATTCCAACAAGAAGAAAATCCTCCACGACTTACCCGAAACCCAATCCATCGTGACCGAGAGAGGGCCGAAGAACGATTGATGGGCGATTATTTCGATGATCATTGTAAGTATCCCTTATACTATTTTCGAAGAAGATACCGTATGAGCCGAACACTATTTTTAAAAATTATCAACGGCATTACAAATTATACAGCCGATCCTCTTCCCGAGCATTTTAAATTCTTTAGAGTTCGGCCCGATGCTACAGGTCGAATGAGCCTTAGTGTTATTATGAAATGCACAGCGGCCGTACGCCAATTGGCATACGGCAACACGCCTGATGCGTTTGATGAATATTTGCAAATGAGTGAGCATACTGCACGTGATTCTCTATTTCATTTTAATAAGTGCATTATTTCTTTGTACATGGCCGAGTATTTAAGAAAGCCAACGTTGGAAGATGTTGAAAAAATATATAATAAACATGTTACGCGTCATGGTTTTTCGGGAATGCTTGGAAGCATTAATTGTATGCACTGGGAATGGAAAAATTGTCCAGTATCATGGCAGGGACAATACGATAGGGGATAAAAGAATACCCAACTATAATGCTTGAAGTTGTTGCTTCCTATGATTTGTGGATTTGGCATGCGTTGTTTGGGGTAGGGAAAGCAAATAACGATATTAATGTTTTAGATAATCCTCCGTTATTTGATGACCTTCTTGATGACAAATCCCCTGTAGCTTCGTATGTGGTAAATGGTGTCGGGTTTGAAAAGGGGTATTACTTAGCCGATGGTATTTACCCACAATGGGCGACTTTTGTGAAATCTTTCACGGTTGCAAATGACGCGAAACATGCTTACTTTAAAAAGCGTCAAGAAAGTGCACGGAAGGATGTCAAACATGCTTTTGGTGTTCTCCAAGGACGTTGGGGAATAATACAACAACCGGCACGTCAATACCATGTCAACAACATACGTCGAATCATGTATTCTTGCATCATAATGCATACGATGATTTTAGAAGATCAGGAGATGGCGGTTTTTGACTGGAACGATGTGTACGCTAATCCGTCAAGAAATATGCAATGTACATGGGTTGAGAGATGTGAAACTCATCGTCGAAAAAATAAAGAATTGCGAGACCGAGAAATGCATCTTAATCTTCAACAAAACCTTATGGAGCATATTTGGCGAGAAGTTAAAGACGAAGATGAAGACTTTTAGTCGTCGGGGCGTATGTTTTTTTTTGTATTTTTTCGCGTGTTTTTTTATTTTCGTATATTTTTTCAAGTATTGTAATGTGTAATATTGTTTAATGAAATATTTTAGTTTGTTTAAGGGGGTGTTATAAAAAAATAAAGATGGGTCTCAAAAGGTGGTGTTATTGGGTGTTATGATTAGAGAGGTATTTTTGTGTGTTGGTGTTGAAATGTTAAAGCTGATGTGATACTCAAGTGGCAGTATTCTTTTGGTGTTATGGTGTTATGACACCTTGTGCTTTTGGTCTCACACATTCATATGGTGTTGTTCCATCTTACTAATTATGTCTTTCTATATGCTTTTGATGTGTTTAATGTGTGTTTTAAATTATGTGTATATATGTTAGTGCAAATCTTAATATTACAGCTATTTTGCCTTTGCTGTAATGTAAAAATATTTGAGTTGTGTTTATGTTAACTTTATAACTTGGGTGAAACTGTTTTCATTTGTAAAGTTGAGTTTGTGTCCAATTTGTCGAATTCTACGTGTGTTACAGGAGAAGTTAGACATGTTGGTAAACGTTTCTTCTACTTTATATTCTGTATCGGAATAGAATGTTGATAGTGGGTTTTTTGTGTGTGACATGATGAGTCTTGGCTTTATGAGCTTATGCTGATAGTGGGTTTTTTGGGTTTTTTGTATCGGAATAAAACGGGTCGTAACAATCCATTCCCCTTAAGAAATTCTTGTCCTCAAGAATTCCTCTTCAACAACCAACTTCGTCTAAGTCTTCATACAGCTTGATAGTAGCATTCCCATTAATTTCAAATGATCAAAAGGAACATCATTCATTTCTTGTAACAACAGCTTCAAAGAGCTCCCTAATGCTGATAAGTGCATAGGGACAGTGATACCCCTAGCAGCCCAACGAACACCTGCATTAACACGTGCAACATATGCTGGTGTATACAACTGTCCACCTTCAAGTCTATCGTTTATCAGAGATCCAATACTAGGCTCCAACACATTGACGAGCAACTCTGAACCAACTTGCAACTGTGCTGCAATCTCAGCAAGAGTAATCTGACTATACATTCTTGTAATACTTGCACCTCTTTCAAAACAAGCTGAAACGATCCCACAAGAGCTTTGACTGATCCTAAGAACAACTCCTTCACTAAGTTAAAACTGATGCAAGGGATAGCAATCCTACCAAATCTCCCTGGTCTTGACAAACCCAAATCAAGAGCATCATCAGGACTATTAATAGCAGCCAACACAGTAATAACTCTCGAATCACCCAAAAAACCATCGATTTCAGTCAACTCCCCCAAGTTACACACACCCACCATATAGTTTTCAGGGCAATTTCTACCAACATTAACAACACTTATGTGCCCACCGAACCTTCCTGTCGAACCAAGAACAATAGTATCCAACACAATAGTAGTATCCAACACAATAACTCCCCTGTTACTAGAAGGAACTCCCCATTTCATTGATGCAAGGAAAAAACTGACGAAGACCAGGCCTTGGATGAAGAGCCCCTTCAAAGGAGTAAACGTACTAACACCATGCTCAGTGAATACCGCCTTCATTTTAGTCTGGCCTTCAACTACAGCTGACGGACTCATGCCCTTATCTTGCATCCCTTTATCACCTAAAACATCAGCCATATCACTCAACAGCTCAATTTTCTCCCCACTCCCAATCCCACTACTCATATTCTTAACAAACAACATTCGCTTATCATTGGTATCGAATGATCCTTGAAACCCATACCACCCATACCATGAAATGACCCAAATAACCTCCCTGATGACCCAAATGATCTGTTTTGTGTAAAGGTGGGAACTTTATGAAGTGTTTGTTCCTTTTCATCATCCTCACATACTGAACATGCTCTTGTTCCAACCGCATCTTTCTCATCAATTAACAACTCAATCTCCTCACTTACATAATTTCTTCCAAAATACTACTACCCCATTTGTTCAGACCATATTCCACCGATTTGACACCGTTCAAAACCATTTTTCGATTAACCAATACTTCCTGATCCCAATCTAACACTGGTTTAGCACGCGGACATGTCTTTTCTTTCTTCCTCCAAGGCCATTTCCACATATCAAAGATCCACTTACTATGCTTAAATTTGCATTTTGTATCACTCATTTTCTTTCTTTTACGCCATTCCCACATATCAAACTTCCAAACTCTGCTATTGAATGAGAAGTTAACGTGACTTGCCTTTTCCCTTTTAGGCCATTCCCATGTGCCAAAGTCAAGCACCCTATAATCAAAACTAACTAATGCCACATTCCCACAAGTTTTTGGTATAATGAGCTCATTCTCAGCAAGTATTGTGCCCATATGCACTAAAGAACAATCATAATCTAAATTAACATCTGAGCCATCTTGTTTGATATGTTTTATCATTGGCATTTCATCAAACACTTGGCGATTTATCAACACAATTAACAAAAAGAACAAGATTTTACCGTACCAAAGATCAAATCAGGTCAAGAACAGAATTGCGGTTGTTGTAACTGAATCTTGTTGTAACAGAATGAATGGCGGAATGGAGCTTCTTTGCCAGGAAAGAGGCTCTGATACCAATTGTAACACACCGATTATAACAACAATAGAAATGATAGGCTAATTGCACAACCTGGAATCAAATATCAAGAACATGATTCGAAATTGTGAATTAATGGAATGTATGGAATGATTTTATTATGAACTGAAATGGAAGGGATACAGAGTTTCGAGAGAAGATTAGGAATCCAAAAAACTTGACAAATGACAAATGGGGATATATCATCGACATCCAATCTTGCTCAACTATATCACTAGGGATACACACCTGTGCCATGCAAACCCTAAAAAAAAGAGATGGAATGTGTATGTTTGTATTTAAGGGCAATTTCATATTTCTCCCTCTTTTCATCATTAATTTCATATTTACCCAAACATGCATCAAAAGTGTGGTACATTATACATTCAAATGTTGTAATTCGGGTATATATGAAATTATTGGTGAAAAGATGAGGAGATATGAAATTAATCCTTGTATTTATTACGATTTACATTTTAACATAGGACTTCAAACGTGTAATTTAGTAAAACATAACATCGTGGGTGGGCTAATTTGACCCTAAGAAGTCAACTTCTTACTTGGGCTCAGCCCAGTTAAATTGAAACTTTTTGTGGGATGATACGATACAAAACGTCACAATCGAAACCCTAACTTCTGCATGTCGATTAAATGATAGCAAATCTCCAAGGCCAAAAAAATCCTCAAATAACCGAAAACCGAAACCGAACCGAACTACGAATTCGGTTCTCGGGTTGAATATGGGTTTGACAGTCTAAACCGAAAACCGAATTCATATATAAATATATATATTTATATATATATAAAAAGATCAATAAAATTTTATATATAAAAAAATTAATATTTATATTGAGGAAGGTTAAAATAAAAAGACAAATATTCGTGAGAATGATAAAAAGAAAACTTTTTTTTAAAAAGTTCTTGAAAAATTCCAAAAAAAATCCATTAAATCAGGTATGTTGGTGCATAAAACTTTTGTAAAAGAAGTTTTTCTAATTTTGAGTTTTTATACGTTTTTTTAATGCGCAAAAAAAGAAATTTTGATGCACAAAAAAATTTTGATGCGCAAATTTTTCGACTTGTTATATTTTGATGCGCAATAAAATTTTGATGCAAAAAGTCAAAAGAAGTTGGGTACAAAAACGAATTTTTGATGCACAAAAAACCGATTTAATGCACAAACGTTTTAAATGCACAAACTTTTTTTTCATAATTTTTATCGGCAAAAATATTACACTTTTAAAAAAACTTCCTTCACACTTTTTCAATGCACCAACATACACGATCTTGTGGAATTTTATTCAAATTATTTGAGAACTTTTTTAAAAAAAAAATTCATTTTTATCCTTCTCAACGATATTTGTCTTTTATTTGATGATATGGTTTTGGCAATCTAAACCGAAAACCGAATTCATATATATATATATATATATATATATATATATATATAAAGATCAATAAAATTTTATCCTAATATTGAAAAACACTTTTTATGTTTGAAATAATTTTTTTGCTAAATATATTTGTATATTTTTCTTTTTCTTTTTTTAATAAATTGTGTAATTCTGGTAAACTCGAAAACCGAACCGAATAACCCGATAACCGAACCGATCAACACCCCTATGTGTGTGTGAAAGAATCAATATAAAAAAATGATATGGGCCGGACCCATTTGGGAGCCCAATAAAGCCAAATCTCACCTCTCGCACTCCCCTAATCCCCTAAGACGACCCCGGTGATCATAAAACCCACCACTTAAACACATATATATAACAATTTTAATATATCTCACAATAGACACTCACATATACCTCATTGATGGCGAGTACCGTTTTGAATCCAAAAAACCACATAAGAGCAATGAATAAGGAATTTGACAAAACCCACAAGGGTCCCTAAACACGATTTAAAAGAGAAATTACTCTTTTCTATAAACTCGTCATAACTTATTCTAAAACCTAAAACGATTACAATAATTTATACTCCTTCCGTCTCTAAATAAGTGTCCACTATTGACTTTCGAAGTCAATCTTCTTTAACTTTGACCTTAAATTATTTTGTTTGTGTTATATAATAGTTGATGAAAATTATACCAATGAAAATACATTCAAAATACAATTCATTCATATATTTTGCATCAAGTATAATGACACATCTCAAAAAAAGAAACAAAAACACACAAAACCCTAGATCCATGAGGTCCTCATCCTCTTCATCTTCAAGATCCAAGATCCACTCATCTAATCGATTTGCCTAACCTGTTTGATTTCCATTCATCGAATAACGTTTGATTTGTGTAGATCGATAATAGCTTTCTCTAATCTCTCTTGTTAGATTCGACGTGATTTTTAGAATTAGGGTTTCGATTTCTAATCGATTTCTTGTTTCCTAAGTAATTTACGAATTCATTCTGATTTAGTGAGATCTAGTGTTTGTTTATTCATTGTTATATTTCTAAACAATCCCTCTTTATTATAATTTCGATTGCGAACGATATATCATTAGGATTTAGATCTCCTTTCAATGGATGTTTTTAGGGTTTATCTTTCTTTTTCGGATTGTGTGTTTGGAACCCCCTCAATCCAAGATGACTGTGACTCTATGAAAATACAGGCGTTCAGTTTTCTCAAAGAAGATTTAACAAGAACATTTCCATTCGGAATAATTTTTTGTAAGACTAATTTTCCGGATTATGTCAATTCTTCGGAGATCTATGAACAAAGTTAGCGTAATATGTGAACGGTTATAGATGTGTTCATTTTATTCCTAATAAAAAGTCTAAAGCAGGATAAGAGATTTTGCATTTGTTCGACTTCATTAAGGTCTTTAAATCTCGATAGATTGGTGAAAGAATTTTTAAGCACTATATGGATTGGGAGTTATCATTTGTGCAAATCAGGTTAGGTATGATAGGCCCGAAAACCCTGAATCCTAATACTAATGGTCCCCCAAAAATATTGGTTCGATATAGAAGATTCAGACATAGAATGGCTCAACGATTCTCAGACAGAAAAAAGGAGGTTGTGACATCATAGTTTCAGTTGTTAAATGGGGTAACTCCGTTGGTCCAACCTGGGAATATCGTTGTCATCTCTGCATCCTTGCCATAACTGGTGTTATATGATGATAGTTGTGGCAAGGGATTTCTCAAATAGAGCTATTGTGGAGATCAAGTCTTTGATTTTCATAACCAAGATACAATCCCTTCTCTGTGGACGAGGGATTCTTGAATGAGTTCTACATTGTCCGTATCTAGGAGGCTTTGTGGGTTATGTTAGAATGTGGATACAACCTGATACGAAAAGAAATTAGGTTTAATCATAGTTGGGATCCATTCTTGGTTTCAAAGTGATACAGGAAGTTAAGTCCGACTTTGTCATGCTGAACGAGTATGGTGTTAGATATTGAAGGAGACCCACTTTATGCTTGTTTTCCCCCCCCCCCCTCTCTGGCAAATCGTTTTGATAAAATCGTTAAAACAAATGAGGGAGAAGTGTGCAGAACAATGAAGACTCGTATGATACAACCTTTGGACGTAAAGCGTCTAAGATATAACTAAAGCATCCCGTGTCCCATTTTGAAATCTTTTAAAATTATTGTTAAAATGGTAAAGTTAATAGGTTCCGCAAAAGAGCTATTTACTTGGACTCCTTCTTTTGAATCTATAAAGGAACATGATTATTCCTCGGAAGACGAATCTGTTCAAGGAGTAGGATCTAAAGAAAATAAGTATAACACGTATGAGAAAGAGGAGGGTGAGTTTAATAATAGTGAAGATGAAGAAGTTGCTGAAACCGATTTTATGGAAAAATCTTCTCAGTCAATGGAACACAGTGTACACGTGGATAAGGAAATTTCTGCTGATCCGTTTGGACTTAATGATCTATTAGGTCTAAAGAAGCCTGTAGAGGAGAATTTGGAACCGAGTCCGTCTTTGTCACACCCCCCGGGGTTCTCGCCAGTGGGATCTTTGAATTCAAGTGACAAGGAATTGAATAAGGAGTTTTCACCAACGATAAGTGCTAAGGTAATGAACAATTCTCAAGTGGTCCATGAAGATGTTTCGTTTAACTCTGTTGGGGGAAGTGGGAATAATAAAGGGGGATCTGTTTTGGGAGTGCTCGATGAGATGATTCGTGTGGGTAGGGCTATGGGGTATTCTATGGAGGGGTGTGAAAAAGATATCGAATCCATCATTAATAGCAAAGGAGACGAGGCTGTTTTTAGATGAATTTTATGTCTTTAAATATTCAAGGGCTTGGTAGCAAGTCCAAAAAGGAGTGGGTAAAGGAGTTATCTAATAATAATAAACTTAATTTTATTGCAATTCAAGAAACGAAGATGGAGAAGGTGTCTCACATGGATGTGAAATTTATGTGGGGTAACTCGAATTATGACTACGTGTTTAGTGAAGCGGCTGGTAATTCTGGTGGAATTCTTTGTATTTGGGAGGAATCTTTTTTCAAGAAAGATTATGTTACGATCTCGGATTCGTTTGTAGCCATTTATGGGACGTGGATCCCTAGTAAAACTAAGCTTCTTGTTGTGTCTATTTACGCCCCGCAGCAACCTTCTTTGAGACGGGTGTTATGGGAATATTTACTGATTTTGTTGGGACGTTGGAATGGAGAGGCTATTTTAATGGGCGACTATAACGAAGTGCGTACCAATGTTGAAAGACGAGGTACGTGTTTTAATGTTAATAACGCTAGCTTTTTTAATCAATTCATATCTTCTTCTGGTTTAGTGGATATTAAAATGGAGGGTTACACGTTTACTTGGTCACACCCTTCGGCGGAAAAAATGAGTAAGTTGGATAGGTTCCTTGTTTCGGATGGTATTCTTACTATTTTCCCCTCCATTTCGGCGTTATGTTTGGACCGGCATCTTTCGGACCATCGTCCGATTTTGTTATGTGAAGTTAAAGTGGACTTTGGACCGATTCCTTTCAGGTTCTATCATTCGTGGTTCAAACTCGTTGGTTTTGATGATATGGTGGAACAGACTTGGCGCGCCTTGGCTTATTCGGACAATAATAAAATGATTCGGTTTAAAAAGAAGTTACAAGAGCTCAAAAAAGTTATCAGGTTGTGGGTTAACGATAAGAAAATTCAGAGTGCAGGTTCTAAGAACTCCATTGTTTCTGAGCTTCGTGATATTGATAAACGTTTGGATCAATATGGGCCTATTGATTCGTTGATTTTTAGGCGACAAGACTTAATGAGTAACCTGAATGATCTAAAGGAGATGGAAGATATGGATTTCGTCCAGAAAGCAAAAGTCAGATGGGCGATTGAAGGTGACGAGAACTCGAAGTATTTTCATGGAATCATTAACAAGAAACGGTCTAATCTAGCCATCCGTGGTGTGTTTGTTGATGGTACGTGGTGCACAGATCCTATCTTAGTGAAGAAAGCTTTTAAAGATCACTATGAAGCTCGTTTTAATAAGCCCACAAAGGCTAGATTGAAACTCAGTTTCTCCTTTCCGAATCGGTTATCTACAGATCAGGTTGCCGACTTAGAGCGTCATGTGTCTCATGATGAGATTAGATTGGCTGTGTGGGATTGTGGAGTCAATAAGTCACCGGGCCCGGACGGGTTCACTTTTGAATTCTTTAGAAAATTTTGGAAGGTTATTGGTCCGGATTTCTGTGAAGCAGTTGAGCATTTCTTTAAACAGGGCTCGTTCTCTAAGGGTTGTAACTCTTCTTTTATTGCTCTAATCCCAAAAGTCCTGGATGCAAAATTCGTCAACGATTATCGCCCTATTAGTTTAATAGGGTGTATTTATAAGGTCGTCACTAAGATTTTGGCAAGCCGTTTGGCTATGGTTATAGCAGGCCTTGTGTCTAACACTCAATCCGCGTTTGTTGCTGGAAGACAGATCTTGGATGGTCCTTTCATTCTTAACGAAGTGCTTGATTGGTGTAAAAGGAAGAAAAAGAAAGCGTTGTTTTTTAAAGTTGATTTTGCTAAGGCTTATGACTCGGTTCGTTGGGACTTCTTGCTTGACGTCCTTGAGGCTTTTGGATTCGGTTCGACTTGGTGTACTTGGATTAGAGGTATTTCTGATTTTGCTAAGGCTTCGTTACTAGTTAATGGAAGTCCGTCTGACGAGTTTCATATTCATCGGGGTCTTAAACAAGGTGATCCGCTATCGCCTTTTCTTTTTATTCTTGTTATGGAAGCTTTGCATTTATCCGTTTGTAAAGCAGTTGATGAAGATGTGTTTAAAGGCATTCAGTTACAGGGGTCTTTGGCTTTATCTCATTTATTTTATGCGGATGACGCCTTTTTTATGGGTGAATGGTCTGATAATAATTTGAGAGGTATTATCAATATTCTTAAATGTTTCCATCTCGCGTCGGGATTACAGATTAATATTCATAAGAGCCAAATTTTGGGTGTGGGGGTCTCGCGGTCTAGAGTTGAGGATATGGCTTCTTCTTTAGGTTGCACTATTATGGAAAACAAGTTCCGTTATCTTGGGGTTATGGTGGGGGCTGGGATGACTCGTCATAAGGCTTGGGATGATGTAATTTTAAAGCTTCAATCGCGTTTGTCTAAATGGAAAGCGAAAACCCTCTCGATTGGTGGTAGGCTTACTTTGTTAAAATCAGTTCTCGGTGCATCTCCCCTTTATAACATGTCCATTTTTAAGGTTCCTAAAGGCGTGCTTAAGGTTATGGAGTCAATTCGTAGTAACTTCTTTAAAGGTGCCAGCATGTTGGAGAAAAAAATTTCCTGGATTGCTTGGGATAAGGTGTTAGCTTCGAAGAAGAAAGGGGGTCTTGGGGTTTCGAGTTATTTCGCTCTTAATCGAGCGCTCCTCTTAAAGTGGGTTTGGCGTTTCGTTTCGCAAGATGATTCTTTGTGGTTTCGTGTTATCCAAGCGGTTCATGGGGATAAGATTGATTCTCATTCAGTTCGTAAGGTTTCCATATGGAGTTCGATTTTGAAGGAAGTTCAAGTGCTTAAGTCATCTGGATTTGATTTCTTGTCGTATTGCTCTAAACGTATCGGGGATGGTCAATCTACTAGTTTTTGGAAAGAGACTTGGATGGGGGATATTCCCTTGTGTGAGTTGTGTCCGCGTTTGTTTGCCCTTGATTCTGCTCCCAATATTTGTGTGGCGGCTAAGATGGCTGGCCCCCTGGATACGTCTTTTCGGAGATCAGTTAGAGGAGGGGTCGAACAGCAAGAATTCTCAGATTTAAGTTCGTTTTTGAATTCAGTGGTTCTTTCAACGTCTAATGATCGTTGGTATTTCTCCCTTTCTAGCAGTGGTGAATTTAGTGTGAAAGATACTCGTCTTGCTATTGATGATTTGGTGCTTCCCTCTCATTCTGAGCCGACTAGGTGGGTTAAGTTAATTCCTATTAAGATTAATGTTTTTATGTGGCGAGCTCGTCGGGGGTGTTTGCCTACTAGATACAATCTGGTCCAAAAAGGTGTTATTTTGGAGTCCACTTCTTGCCCGGTTTGTTTTTCGGATGAAGAGGATGTCCATCATTTGTTATTTCGATGTTCTCTATCTCAGGAGGTTTTGCATCGTGTTTGCCGTTGGTGGGAGATCGATTTCCAGCTTTGGCGTTCGTTCTCAGAATGGGACGAGTGGTTCTCTTCTATTCGTCTTCCGGGTTCAGTTAAAGGTTTTTTGGAAGGAGTCTTCTACGTTGCTTGGTGGTTTATTTGGGGATTTCGGAATCGTTCTACTTTTGATGTTAATAAGCCGTCTAGATCGATCTTTTTTGAGAATATTGTCTCTTCCTCCTTTCTTTGGTGTAATAGTAGGTGTAGTAGAAAGTTCTCTAGGGATGATTGGCTTAAAAACCCGCATTTAATATCTTTGTAATTTCTTTTCTAGCTCCTTGCTAGTTTATAAAATTTTGCCGTTCAAAAAAAAAAATAGTGAACATTTATTTAGGGACGGAGGGAGTAGTTAAAAAGAGTCTAAGAGAGAAAGCTAAAAACCCCTACTAAAGCTAAAGTAAGGAAATAAATTATCCATTATGGTAGGTATAAGAATAGGTCCAAAAAACTTGAAGAGGTTTATGTTTTATATAAGTCATAGTGGAATTTCATTCTGTACTTATGAAGCATGAAAAAGTCCTAAATGTTAGAAACAATTATAAAGCTTTAAGATATTTATATCATAGTATAAATAGGTTTATTATCTCAAAGGGGCTAAAACTTATTGATGTGACATGAAATTTTTTATTTATAAAGCTTTATAATCATTAACCATAGTGGATGCCCTTATTAATCTTAAACAAATCTATAAGAAAAAATAAGATAAATACAAATATTAAATGATAAGTTACAACAATTATGAATTGTCGTTTTTACTTTTCAATCTTCTCAAACTAATTGAAACACTTAACTTCTCATGTTCACCAAATAATTGACAGCTAAGTCAGAGGAATTGGAGCTCGAATATGCCCTGAATCATTCTCTTCCTCTTGGAAAAACTCATTCTCTAGTCTTGTCTTTCCAAGTCTCGGCCTCTGAAAATTCTAACCCCTATTTGTTTCCTTGAGATGGATTCTCTATGGAGAATCATGTTCCATCATGCCAACCATTCAATAAGATAATCCAAATGAAGTGACATCATCCTCACTTACATGACAGTTGCCTCGCTGCCTCGCTCGATGACTTTGCGGTTAGCTTTATTTTGGAATTCTTCTTAAAGTTCTTTCACTTGTTTAAGGAGGTATTCATTCTCTACAACACGTGATCCTTGTTGATTAGTTGCATCGTTGCCTCGTCCGACGAATCTCCGAGCCACATAACCAAATGGTTGTCCCCTTCCACATAATTGCGGGGTAAAAAAGATCATTATATCAAAAAATTTAGCAGAAAAAAATCAACTTTGAACAGTTATATCTCCCTGTAGGAATCTCCAATCTCGAATGCAAACAGTGAGATCGTAGCAATCTATGAAACCGAACATCCTGCCAAAAAATCACAGAAATCCAACAGTGAACGAATGCGTGTCGTCGATTTTCCCACGAGAATATGACGAACCAAAACATATTTTTTGCTTCTATCGATTTGGCTTCAATAGGTTGTTTGATTTCTTCTCTGAACCTATGCTTTTGATACCAAATGATGACGAGTACCGTTGTGAAAGCAATAAACCACACAAGAACAATAAATAAGAAATTCGATAAAAGCCCCGCAAAGGTGTCCAAACGGGACATTAAAGAGAAATCACTCTTTTTCTATAAACTCGTCATAACATATTCTAAAACTAAAAGGATTACAATAATTTATAGTAAAAAAAAGTCTTAGAGAGAAAGTTAAGAATCTCTATTAAAACTAAAATACATAAAACAAAATAAATCTTATGTAGCTAAACAAATCTTTAATAAAAATAAGATGAATGCCAATATTAAAAGATAGAGTAAACTACACCGTTGGTCCTTGTGGTTTGCGTTGACCAACGTCCCTAGTCCCTTGACCAAAAAAGTGTTTTTGTCGAAAACGATGTACGCATCGTTGCTGTATTTGTGTATCTTATTGTCATCGAGCGACGTAATTATAGAGGACGTGATCAAGATCGTTACTAGCTTCGTTTGTGATGTATTTGCTTATTCCGATCGTTGATCGTTGATCAAGGTATTTCGATAGTCTCGCATTTCAATCTTTTCAATGTTTTTATAAACGCCGCAGGGGTAATACATGCTCGTTTTACCCTAGTAAACTTATTGACTTTCTACTAGTCATAAGCATTACAATGACTATTTTTACCAAAGCTATTTGTTACTAATATTTGAGATCGGATTGAATTACCGTATAATTAGAAATCGTAAATTTTGAACAACAGATAGTATACAGACGGACACAATGTCTTTTAAACTGTATGCTATCCAGAGTAATTGCCTGATTATTATGCCTAAGTATCACACACAATGCATCTAAGACTCTAAATATCTCTAAACCGATCAATTGCTATATAAGTGACGCTTAAGTGTTTTTGAGTGAATCTATCGGACATAACAATCCCTACCGAGTTTTATGGTCACAATTTTTGAATCATGGTACTTTTAACATTTATAAGAACTGTAGGCTTTTTGCAAGACACCCTAGAGCCTATTTGGGCGGCAGACAGACACGTATTAAGGCTTATTCGGGGTCATGAGCTCTAGTGCAAAATGTAGAATTTAACTTTGGTGTATTTGTTTCTCTTGTCTACCTTACTTGTTTTTGACTCTTCGAATACCGTACTTAAGTCCACCATTACTTAAGTCTGATAGTCCACCTTCTAGAATCACTTTTGATTTGCTGAATCACTACTGCTTGTGGAGATCAGAAATACACATTTGGAATATCAGTTAACTCTTCATTTTCTACTGAAAGTATTACTTAACTTCTTATTTCACCCTGTGATTTTAACTTGAAACCAATGAATTCACCAACATTATTGTTGCGTTTTTTGCATGGTATTTTCTCAGGTTAGTATATTTGTCCTATGAACAATTGGGAGCATTCAGTCGCATTGCGGGATTATATTTTTTTGAACGCTTAATAAGTAAATACCATTAAATAAACATTTTGACAATGGTATTCTAATACATTAAAAGTGAGACCTGTGAACTCAGCGACATTTTTACTAATTGAATGAGAACATTGTTATAAAACGAATCCTTCCAGTTTAGATGTCGTATTCTGATGTACTTGTGTATTTGTATCCCAGAAGTAATCACCGCCAATGTTACTAAACCCTTCGTTACTCACGAGTTTTAGGGAGGTGTTACACGATGTAAATCCTTCGACCAGAAAATGGAAAAATGATATAATTTAAAAGAAATAAATCCAGAGAGATTTAATGATTTAACGTCATGTTGACATCCACTTAAGCTATGCAACAAAGGCTATAGTGTGCGCTTTTCAAATACCTCTCCCTCTTGATTTGAATTGGGGTTGCATTGTGCTTTCCACCAACTTAACAGATAATAAATAAATACGTTAAGTATGTGACTCACAACAACTCAGCCTCAATAAATAATTATAAACCATAAAGAATTAAAAGGGAATCTTCCAAATACTTTAACACCTTGTGTCACATCAACAACCCAATCATTTCTCTTTTGAAGCTCTTGTCACACAAGCTTAACAAAAACCAATTGTTCTCAACATCAACAAACAGGACCCCTTCAAAATTCAACCTTATATAGTAACAAAATCAACAACATTGTTCTTGAACGTAACACACTAAATTCAACTACTCAAAACGTGATATTATAAAACACACCTCTTAGTAACAGTAACACCATTCCTTAAAGTATACAAGTTTAAGGCGATTTTTATAACCTGCCCTTCTGGGGACTATGAAGTATATTGTTTTGAGCAAGTAAACAACGATATCAATTCAAGTGCCCATATCATTGACCATCAAAATCATTGAAATGCATCCACTAATATAGACGTATAGCATACAATTGAAGGTGCTTTTGTTATAACATCATTGAGGCTACACACTTTTAACTCATCTAAAACATGACATTAAAAATAAATCAACGAGAATATTTGCTAACGTTGAGAAGAATAGTTACATCAATAAATCATTAAAGGCAATCTTACAATCAGCTGCTATTTTTCATTTTCTCGTATCACTATGAAAGTCGGCTATGATGAGAGTTTTCTTTTAAGCTGGAAAGACTAAGGTATAATTCAAACTAGGCTTAATCTTAAATGATGTAGTAAAAAGCAAATTTATCCCCGGTGCCATTAAAAGTAAACAAGCAGGTGAGTGGGAGTGTTTTTAGCATCACGAGGGTCTCACTTCCTTTTAAAACTGCAACACAAGAAGCCACCCTTGTGAAATCAGATACAAGACATAATTACGAAAAATATAAATTTAGAAACTTATGATTATCTACAAAATGTAATCTGAAAAACAATAAAAAAAATCATACTAACTCACTTTTTACGCTAAAGGAAGCCAATCTGTAAGTTAATAGTTACATGTGTACATTCCAATGCCAACAATTTTTTATAGCCACTATAAGAATAAAAAACAAACATTATATGAGAATATAAATAACATATAAAAACAAAACATCATTTTCTCAAAAAATCTCATAATGAGGAAAAACATAAATATGAAAATTAACATGAAATTCAAATAGGTTGAATGAATTGATTTTGATTTTATTGATGATTGATTTAGCATGAATAAATCAGTGATTAAAGGATTTGGGGGAGGGTTTTGGGTTAAGGGGTTCGTTCATATTGATTGAGGAGGAGAGTTTTGGTTTGACCGATTAATTATTGAGACTGAATTGTAGTATAACTAGTTTGGTTATAAAAAAGAAGGAGTTTTTTGTTTTTTTGGTTTAAGGGCAATGAATATAGGCCATTGGATGAAAGGGTAAAATGCAGTGTTAATTTTTAAGAGGTTTGGTAAGAGATCAAGGTATAGGATAACTTGTTTTATATTTTTTAGAACACAACTATATTATAATAACCCAACTAGCAAGAAGCTAGAAAAAGAATTACAAAGAGATCAAATAGGGGTGTTGCAACCAACTATCCCAACTAAAAGTACAATTACATCTAGAAAGGCACCAAGTGAAAGAGCGCGAAACAATATCGTCAAAAATAACATCTTTACGAGAGGCTTTCGACGAAAAGAGCAAATTAATCATCTGAAAATAATTTTAATGATACACACTTACAATAATCTTATACTTCTCCCTATGTCCGTCTCAAAATTATTGTCCCCTATTGACTTTTTAAGTCTTTTTCTTCCGACTTTGACCGTAAATATTTTTGTGTTTATGAGTTAATAAGTACTTGATGTAAAATATATGGGTATGGTAAAGGATGGATGGGATATACTAATAGGATTCGTTTTCAAAGTTTATTTCATGTTTTGATTTTTCATCAAGTATTATATAACACAAATAAAAATATTTAAGGTCAAAGTTGAAGAAAAAAATTGAAAAGTCCAAATAGGGAGTACAATAATATTGATTGCGGAGGGAGAACTGTTTCTTAATTTTTAATGTGACATATGTTTATGGGATGATGACATATTCATATTTTTGTTGGATTATTGTTGTATTTTTTCCCACTTCCTAATTACATACAGTGGAGGGAACAACTTTTAATAGATGGATTTTTTTTGAACATTATATAGGTGAAAATTAAGATAGAGAATATCAACATGAGAAAAAGAGACAAATTGGAGCCACGTCATTTGATTAGGAGACCAAAAAGGGTCATCGCAACCGCCTAACGCTCGATTAAACAATAAAAATAAGATGAATGCCAATATTAAAAGATAAGTTACAACAATAATAAATTGTCGTTTTACCCTCTAATTTCTCAAACCAATTGAAACACTTAGGGTATGTTTGGTGAAACGAGCGGTGGCAGTTAGGTGGCAGTTAGCGATAGCAGTTAACAGTAGCAGTTAGCGGTAGCAGTTTGTTTACTAAAACTTGTTTGCTAAGATAGCTGTAATTATGAAAATAGCATTTAAACAAAACAAAAATGCTAAATGCTAAAAGCTAAATGCTTGTGAAATGAGCATTAGAAAAAGAGCATTTAAACAAATCAAAAATGCTAAATGCTTATTACCAAACAAGCATTAATATCCAAATATGCTAAATGTTTTATGCTAAATGCTCTAAAAAGCTTGTCACCAAACATACTCTTAACTTCACATGTTGACCGAAGACCCGACGGCTAAGCCAGAGGAGTTGAAACTCGAACGTCACGATTACTGGCAGCACATTCCATATCAACATCAGCATTCTGTATGCAAACAGCCTTTGCCGCTTTCAAATCACAAATTGAATCATCAAATTTCCTTAGAGATATATTTTCTTCTTTGAAACTCGTTGTTTAGTAGACATTATTCACATGTAGAAACTGCATCGGAAAAACATAACTGAAACCTAACTTGCAGGGGGTGAAAGAAAAAAAATTACGATTTAGATTTGAAAAAATACTTGAAAATAATGGTGAAAAAAGGGGGGAAAGTTTGTTAGAGAGAATAGAGAATTGAGAGAAAGGTGGTGTTTGTTTTTTCAGAAATACCTCTTAACAGCATCTTAATCTGACTCATTCAGACGCGGTCAGACATTTAAGTCATTAAGACTGTTTGTTTTTTTCATGTCATTCAGAGGCGGCAGTAAGATCCAAACACTGTTAAGAGCGTTTGTTTTTTTTTTTGCCATTAAGAGGCAGTAAGAGGCATAAACCTCTTACTGGACTAGATGTGGAGAGGGTGTCTTAACACTTCTTAATGTCTTTTTTTTTTCTTTTTTTTTTGTTTATTTTCTACTTTACTGTTATTTTTTTATTTTTTTTCTTGATTTTTTTTCTTATTTCACTTTTATCTTTTGTATTAAAAGTATTAAATAGAATAATTGTATATGTTTTGTTATATAAATATAATGTATAAGATAATATGCATCAATTTATATTTTGTTCAAATTAAAGGGTACGATTTCGGACTCATACATCTTAATTCTAACGTGACTCATTTAGTTAATCGTTTTAAAAGTTCAATTTAAACTCTAACATGTTTATTTTTGTCGAATAAACATGAGATTGCATGTTTTTTTAAATACGTTAACTTTAAATTGATTTTATAAAATTTGTTTTTTATTTAATAAAAATTCTTTTTTGTGCGAATGCAATCATTTTATATTTAAATTGTGAAAACTATTGTTTAACACATTTATACATTTTTACCAAAACAAACAGTTTTATTTCATTTAGATTCAGACTTCTTGACCACTTATTCAGATTAAGATGAGAATCAGATTCAGACTTTTATACCGAATATTCAGATTCAGAGCCTCTTAATAAACAAACAACACCAAAATGAGATTTGACACATAACCCTATGTGTGAAGAGGAAAACTCGGTTTTTTATTCATAAAATAATATAACATGTCTGATGATTGAAATAGAATGTTGATGTGCATCTTTTTTTGTGCGAAGGTTGATATGTCTCGGATTTATTCTATTACGTACAAATTCTATACCTAATCGATGTGCTCTTTCTATGCGTCTATTTCTTTCACCTAAACTTATTCGTCTTCCTAGTGGTGTTTGGTAAAGAGTATAGGAATGAGGAAACACGTGAAAAGCAGGTCCATACGGGTCTTCCTAGTGGTGTTTTGTGATAAATTTCAACTAAAGTTTTCATGAAAATGATTGAATCATGGAAGAGGAAATATATATTTTGATAAAACTTGCTGTTTTCAAAATTTTCATGTTTTTTTTTTTTACTTTCTACTATGAATGTTTGGTCGGCAAGAGATTGAGTGAGACGAAAAACTAAAATGAAAAGAATAAAAATGATTTTTAGCCCTACATTTCAAGTAAGAGTGAGAATTTTATGAGCTGGTCTTCATGTTCTAAAAAGATATCAAATTGTACGGTCTCTTGGTTTCATGGTTCTTTATTCCTAAGTGCAATGATCGGTCTCCCTTGTAGGTTTACCGAATCATATGTAGGTCGGGAGTCGGTCTCTTCCATTACAAGACATTTGGATTAATCGGTCGAGTGATGAAGAAACCGGCGAATAGGTCGTCTTACCATGCCTAAAAGGTCGTTGTAGGTCACTACTGTGGCAGCCTAATGATTTGATTTGTTATTGTGTATCCAAAAGATTAATTCGACGGTAAAACTCTTACCCGCGCATCCTAATGATTTGTTACTATATGTAGTAGACTATTTTCCTTGGCAAATATGCATAATTTTTTTTTGAACGGCAAAAATTTATTAAACTAGCAAGGAGCTAGAAAACAATTACAAGGAAATAAATTGGGGATTTTTTAACCAATCGTCCCAAGAAAACGTCGTATGACAACGACTTTTACACCAATTGAAAGCACAAAAAACTATAGCATCAAAAATTTCCGAACGTCTTGGAGGAGATTCTTCAAAAATGATCCGATTCCTAAAGTTCCAGATAAACCACCAAGATACGAAGAACACTCCCTCCAACATAGCTTTGACCTTAGAGGAGAACTGAATCGAAAGAATCCAAGACTGCCACTCTTGGAACGATGACCAGTCATGAGGATCTAAGCCCCACCATCTGCATATGCGACGAAGAACAAGCTGAGCCAAATCACAACGGAAGAAGATGTGGCAAACATCTTCCTCGCAGACTGAACAAACCGGACAAAGAGACGACTCAATAGTGATGCCTCTGCGAATCAGATTAACTCGAGTCGGTAAACAATCTTGCCGAGCTCGCCAAGCGAAGATGTTAACCTTAATAGGGATGTATTTGATCCATCTAGTCTGGGCAGCTTGATGCGGAAGGAAAAGATCATCAATGTAGTTACGAATCTCCTTAACCCGGAAGTTACCATCGCTAACCAAATCACAAACCCATCGATCACCTGAATTCGATAAAGTCACCGAATCCATCAAAGAAGTCAAATCAGCCAACAGATGTTCTTCGATACCACCCCGAGCATTTCTACGGAACGAAATATCTATCGGAGCACTAAGCTTAACAGCCACCGAGGCTTCTTTGTTCAGGTCCAATGCGAACAAGCGAGGAAATTTGACACGAAGAGGAACGTCTCCGATCCAACAATCGAACCAGAATCTCGAATCATCACCATTACCAATGCGTTTTTTACAATGCGACCAGAAATCAAAACCTTTCCCTTTTACTTTTTTTTTTTTTGAACGGCAAAAATTTATTAAACTAGCAAGGAGCTAGAAAACAATTACAAGGAAATAAATTGGGGATTTTTTAACCAATCGTCCCAAGAAAACGTCGTATGACAACGACTTTTACACCAATTGAAAGCACAAAAAACTATAGCATCAAAAATTTCCGAACGTCTTGGAGGAGATTCTTCAAAAATGATCCGATTCCTAAAGTTCCAGATAAACCACCAAGATACGAAGAACACTCCCTCCAACATAGCTTTGACCTTAGAGGAGAACTGAATCGAAAGAATCCAAGACTGCCACTCTTGGAACGATGACCAGTCATGAGGATCTAAGCCCCACCATCTGCATATGCGACGAAGAACAAGCTGAGCCAAATCACAACGGAAGAAGATGTGGCAAACATCTTCCTCGCAGACTGAACAAACCGGACAAAGAGACGACTCAATAGTGATGCCTCTGCGAATCAGATTAACTCGAGTCGGTAAACAATCTTGCCGAGCTCGCCAAGCGAAGATGTTAACCTTAATAGGGATGTATTTGATCCATCTAGTCTGGGCAGCTTGATGCGGAAGGAAAAGATCATCAATGTAGTTACGAATCTCCTTAACCCGGAAGTTACCATCGCTAACCAAATCACAAACCCATCGATCACCTGAATTCGATAAAGTCACCGAATCCATCAAAGAAGTCAAATCAGCCAACAGATGTTCTTCGATACCACCCCGAGCATTTCTACGGAACGAAATATCTATCGGAGCACTAAGCTTAACAGCCACCGAGGCTTCTTTGTTCAGGTCCAATGCGAACAAGCGAGGAAATTTGACACGAAGAGGAACGTCTCCGATCCAACAATCGAACCAGAATCTCGAATCATCACCATTACCAATGCGTTTTTTACAATGCGACCAGAAATCAAAACCTTTCCCTTTTAACTTATTGACTTCCCTCATTATTGAACACCAGTTAGAGGATAGACTAGTCGAGTGAGTTTCCACCGAAGAACCATAAAGCGCACGAATGACTTTATACCATAACGAGCCATCTTGGGATACAAAACGCCAAACCCATTTGAGAAGGAGGGCACGGTTAAGAGCAAAAAAACTCGAGACTCCTAAACCACCATGTTTTTTTGAAGCTAAAACCTTATTCCAAGCGACCCATGTAACTTTTTTTTCCGACTGGTCCGCACCATTAAAAAACCGGCTGCGGATAGACTCCATAACCTTCAAGACACCTGTAGGGACTTTAAAAATGGACATATTATAAATCGGCGATGCCCCAAGAACGGATTTCAAGAGAGTTAGACGACCGCCTATCGAAAGGGTTTTCACCTTCCACTTAGAGAGGCGAGATCTAAGCTTAAGAATAACGTCATCCCAAGCCTTAATACGAGAAGAGTATTCTCCCACCATAACGCCTAGATAGCGGAATTTGTTGCTCATAATAGAACAACCTATCAAAGAGGCTGCCTGCTCTACCACTTGGTGCGGAACGCACACACCCAACAGTTGACTTTTAAGGATATTTATTTGAAGTCCAGAAGCAAGAAAGAAGCTCTTTAAAATGTTGATAATACCACTCAGATTTTCATTGGACCATTCTCCTATAAACATAGCGTCGTCTGCATAAAAGAGGTGAGATAAGGATAACGAACCTGGTAATTGAATACCTTTGAACAAGCCCTCGTCTACCACCCGGTTGAAAGATAAATGAAGAGATTCCATGATTAAGATAAAGAGATATGGAGCAAGAGGATCTCCTTGTTTGAGACCACGATGGCAAGAATACTCTTTAGAAGGACTTCCATTAATCAAGATAGAAGCCTTAGCAGAAGTAAGAGTACCCCGAATCCAATTACACCACGTTCGCCCAAAACCAAACGCCTCAAGCACTTCTAATAAGTAATCCCAACGAACCGAGTCGTATGCTTTGGCAAAATCGACTTTAAAGAACATCGCCTTTTTGTTCTTTCTTTTACACCAATGGAGAATTTCATCAAGAATAAACGGGCCATCTAAAATTTGTCTTCCAGCAACAAAAGCGGATTGGGTATCGGAGATGAGATCCGCAATGACCGGAGCTAATCTATTGGCAAGTACCTTGGTAACCACTTTGTATACACTCCCAATCAAACTTATCGGCCGAAAATCATTAACGAATTTAGCATCCATGACCTTTGGAATTAGGGCTACAAAGGAAGAATTACATCCTTTTGAAAAAGAGCTGTTAACGAAAAAATATTCGACCGCCTCGCAAAAGTCAGACCCAATACAATCCCAATATTTCTTAAAAAATTCAAAGGTGAAGCCATCGGGGCCCGGAGATTTATTATCACCACAGCTCCACACAGCCCTCCGAATTTCATCGCGCGACACACTTCTCTCTAAATCTTCCATTTGATTTTGGTGCAACTTCTTATTAAACTCAAAATTTAATTTAAATCTGTGATTGGCAGGTTCTTTAAATCGAGAAGCAAAGTGGTTAAAAAAAGCGTCTTTAATCATACCTGGTTCTGTTTCCCAAAATCCATCAACGAAAATGCCCCGAATCGCTAGCTGAGCTCTCCTTTTATTGATGATGCCATGGAAGAATTTTGAGTTTTCATCCCCCTCTACCGCCCACTTGACTTTAGATTTCTGAAAATTATCTTTCGATTCCATCTCAGAAACATTAAGAAGTTTATGTTTCAGTTTGAATCGACGAAAAATAGTATCATCGTAAAAAACCCCACGATCCATATCTTTGTCAATCGCCCCCAATTCCGAAATCATCTCATTTTTTGAACCTGATATTTCCAGCTTCTTGGCTTTAATCCAGCTACGAATAATTTTCTTAAGATCTTGTAGTTTTTTTTTGAAACGAATCATCCCACTAGTATCCGAGTGAGAAAACGAGTGCCATGACAATTTAATCATATCATCAAACCCGACATAATCAAACCATGAATGATAAAATCGAAAAGGAGTTGGTCCAAAATCCAACTTGACTTCCCGAAGCAGGATTGGACGATGGTCCGATAGGTGACGGTCGAGGCAAATGGCTGTAATGGAAGGAAATAGAGAAAAAATACCATCTGAAACTAGAAAACGATCTAGTTTGCTCATTTTAGAAGCCGAGGGATGAGCCCATGTAAATGCATATCCTTCCAAAGTAACATCGACAAGCCCCGCGTTAGAAATAAAACGATCAAAGTATCTAGCGCTATAAGGATTAAAACAGGATCCTAAAACATGCATAATAGAACAAAAACTGAAGCCGACACGAGTAGATTGCATAATTGATTGATCTAAAACATGTTTTGGATCAATGTACTCGTTTAGATCCTAGACAACCTTAAGAAACGAAAGAAAGAGAATGATAGAACAAAAACTGAAGCCGACACGAGTAGATTGCTATATGAAATTGGCTCGTAGCATAAATGCACCCTGACCTTGAAATTTCAGTTAAAAAGAAGCATAGTAACAATACTAGTTAAGACTTAAGATTATGTTTTGACATGACGATGTGATTCATTAACAATACAATTAATCATTGATTAAAACCATGATTTAATTTATCCAACTTAACTTGTCGAGCCATACATTTATGTGTAGCTTAAAAAGATGAAACACAATATTCAAAATACATGTGAAGTACAATCACTATGTTCTTATGCTTCTATTGTTATATGTTTTTTCAAACGTAATTAATACCACTTTTTCTTTTTAACGAATTCATGTTTTATCCAAATCTACTTTTTCATTGCATAAGCACTGATTTGAGTATCAATAACAACACCTTATGTGCCGTTTGGTTGGGGTATAATGGGGGGAATTCATAGCATTTGCATTTTAATTTCCTACAAATATTATGTTTGGTAACACAAATGGGGGAATTTAAAATTCCATGAATTTGCCAAAATGGAGGAAATTAAAATGGATTCAAAAAGCGAAGAATTTTCATTTACTTGGAAAAAAAAATTATGAACTTTTTTTTCTAGTTGTTTTTGTTCTATTTTTTCTTGGTTTGTTGTTTTCTTAAATCAAATGATATCCATCACTTTAGTTGGGTCAGGTTGGTCACGTTCGGGTCGGGTTAAAGTCGAGTCAAGGTTAAAAATTTCAAACCCGAAACCGGCCCTATTTGAATTCGGATTAGTAGGGTTCGTGTTAATTCGGATGGGTCCGTACGGGTTCATGTCAACTCGGGTCGGGTCCGTTCGGGTTTGGGTCAACCCGAATATGAGTAAAACGTAATCTAATTGATTTTTTTATCATCGTTTATATAGAAAATTTATAAATTTATTTTAGAATGATATTTATTTGGGTCAATCGGGTCGACCCGAAACCGAGTTACCAAAAATTTCAACCCGATACCCGACCCTATTTAGTATTTGGGTTACTCGGTTGACCCGAATAAACTTTTTTACTCGCATAACCCGACCCGAATAGGTTAATCGGGGTCGGGTCAGGTTTTTTGACACCCCTATCCGTCCCTTCCTAAAAACTTGCAATAATAAACAAAATGACATATTTCAAAAAATTATAAAATTATGTCAACCAAACATGCGTAGGCATTTTAAATTTCCTAGAATTTAAAATTCCGAAATTTCAAATTAATGAAACAAACGACACCTAATGAAATTCATGTTTTGCAATGTATACATTGATTGGTTATTCAATAAACTAAACATGATAATAATGTCGGATAAAACATGTGTTACTAAAAACAACTGTAAAACCATTGTAGATTATAAAAAGTCTTGTTGGTTATTATAATTGTTTTAAGATTAAAAACATGCATTGAAGCAATCATGATTATAACATGTGTTACAAGATAAAATTCGAATGGATAAAGAATTTTTGTCATATTAAGACCAGACACGTTTTTTCTAAAACAAATGCCGACATATAAAGTCGTGTTGCCTTTAAATTAGTTGCAAATTCAAAGATGTTTTAGACTTTTAGGAAGTGATGTCATTTAGCAAGTGATGTTCTGAAATCCTCATATACACTTTTGATGTCATTTAGTAAGTGATGATGTTTTTGTAAACTATGTTTAATAGATTGACAAAATCTTTTCTGCCTAAATTCTATAATTTTCATTTATAATGATTTAGCTTAGATGAATAAGTAATTGTCATTGCTAACAGGAAAATAAATCTTAAAGAGAAAATACTATTTTATTTTTTTAACATTTTACAAAAAATAGTTGACTTATGTTGTTTGCCTAATGTTATTGTGACATTACACGGTTAAAAAAATTCCTTTTACTAAATATTTTATATGTTTTGATACATTTTAAAACATTTTCTTTTATTTGAATTATTTATGTTACGGCATTTTTCAATTAAATACATATTATTTTATTTTTTGAACGGCGAAGATGGAATATTTATAAAAAAAAGAGACTAGCAAGACGCTAGAAACTTAAAGTACAATAGAGTCAACAAAGAGAAATACATAACATCAAAAAATGGTAAAATCCCGAGACTTTAACTGTGAGGGAATCAAAAGGGATGAAAAAACTTTTGACACGAAGGCCGACGGATCGGTTTTCACTTCGGCAAAAGAAAAACCCCCCATCCCGGAGGCCGAGCCACCGGTTTTCACTTCGGGATGGATTTTGATGAAACCCCAAACAAGTCCCGAGAGAATGAAGAAAAGAAGAACCATCCTCAAAACCGACGAAGATGCCAAACGAAAAAACCTTGGCGTACAGGTACGCCAACCCAGCGAACTTGAACGCCTGCTTCAGGAAAAAACCAAAAGCAGCTCTAACCATTGCATAAACGTTACACCAAATATTTAACTAACGTATCATATTTATAATTATAACCCGTTATATAATATCGGCTATGCACGGATACTCGTTAGTGTTAAATAAGTATTCCCTTCATCCCAAATTAATTGTTCATTTTTATTTTTTGAGGCGTTCAAATTTAATTTTTCACTACTAAAAAGTAAAAATAGGTAGGAAAGTTTAATAAATTTTACTATATTACTTTTACTTTAGTTTATTATTACAAATTTTAAAGAAACAATTCATTAATTAGTTAAGAGTAAAACCGTTATTTTGTAAAAATTAAGAAACATAAAACAGTAATAAATTTTACTACATTTGAATGACGTCATCTCTAAGCCACCATACCCTTTTCTAATAAACATCAAATATATATCAACACACAACAATGTTTAAAATCATAAGATCTGTCAATTATAAAATGCACGAGTTCATTAACTTTTAGATTAACACATTTTAAAAAGTAGAACATTTATGGCACAACATAAGTAAATAAATATGTATAATTTTCCAACACGAATCAACATTCTAAATATAGTTATTCTCTGACATTTGTATATCCATAAAATGCAAAAAGAACACACGCAATGATAGAAAGAAGTGGAGGAGAAGGCTCTGTTTTTAGAATAAGCTAGTTTATAAAATAAATTTTGTTTGTCATTTAGATTTATAATTTTTTAATATTATAAGCGTCAGCAAGCTCAAACAGTCAAACTTGTTAAAAAGGAGTTATGAGGGCTTACAGCTAGTTAAATTACTTGAATACCTTTTAAATATAATATATTATCACGCAAAAACCAAAAAATATATCTTAATTTAATTTGATGTTTAGCGATTTTACACCAACTAATTCGTCAACCAGATTGGTAAACATATAAGCTCTAGCTTTAGGCTTATAATATAAGTTACAGCCACATCTTTAGCCTCAGTCCTAGTTTCAACTCTAACCCGATTCTGAACAACTCATTTCGCCAAACATATTTGAGATCAAAAGATATGTTAAAAAATCATAATTAATTATTAAAAAGAGCATGATGTTACCATATAAACTAATCTTTTACATTTCAAAAATCCAATGTCGGTTCCTACAAAATAGTAAACTAAACAGAAAGATGTGAATGGACGTAAAGTATGATGATGTTAACGTTTATTCTTCACTATTCACCATTCACGATTCACCAATATTACAGTATTATATTTTGACTCACAAGAAAAATATATGAATGGTGAAGTTGTTCTTGGTTCACGTGTTATAAATTTAATGGACAACATTGTCACGTATATATATTCTCGAACCAAATATTTTATATTTGTTTTTGGCGCGAATATCAAATAACAACCCAAAGAAAACTTGTGAAATAAAAAAGTCAAACACGTAATTTCGTGTATATATTTTCCACGATAATTAAATCATGTATGGCTAATCCTTATTTTAGGATTGTGACATTATATCAAATTTGTTTAAATGTACAAAAATATAAACATCATCAATAATACTAAGGTGCTACACGTGTATCATTTTACCATCTAAAAATTGTGTATATATAATTCTACTTGTAACAAAAATACTATAATTAGTAAAAATCATGTAAAAATATGATATTTCCATGGAGAATTTTCTAATTACATAATTTAAAACGGTTAAAAATGTAAAATAAGCTTCAGAGAATTTTCTAGTATCACTTGTTCGCAGTATAACATTTTCAGTTTTTTTACTCGTCACAAGCTAAAAGTTCAGAACCACAAAGGCAGAGACGGAGCTAGAAATTTATGTTGAGGGGGGCTCAAAAATAATTCCAGTAGCAAGATACAATTTTTGTTTTAAAAGCTAGATTTAAATTTGAAGAGGAGGTTCAAATGCAATTTTTAAGCATAACTGAATTAACAAATTTAAAATCGAAAGGGTTAAGTACGAAATAAAGTTTTGCAGTAGCACTAACTTATTAAAAAAATATTAACGTACGATACTAGTATTGTTTTTATAGTCATCTTCATCCTAAAAAAAACATTCACCTCAAAACCACCATTGAAACAAGGATTTTTACCTTCTAAAAGGCTTCAATCTCTAAGTTTGTTTTTAGAAAACACATTTTCGATCATAAGGCAGATCCGCTGGTGTTGAGGGGGGCCGAGCACACTCCAGCCCCCCCCCCCCCCTACTGGCTCCGTTACTGCACAAAGGGCTAGTGATTTTTCGGGTTTCGTAAATTTACAACATGTTTGTTTAAGTAAAGCTTACTTGCTTATCTCAAAAATATAATTTAACTTATTTTACTTAAAAGCATGAGGTGCGGTCATTTGAGCAAAAACTCAAAAATAATGTCACAAAACCCACTTTTGAGACCCACTATTTTAACTTTTATCCTCAAGCCAAAACCCTCTCCGGCTCGTTTTTTTCAACTTTTTTCCTCTCTGACTCAAGTCACGGGACTCACTAGCACGATGGGTGGTATGGTGGCGCCTGCTTGGCACCATGCCACGTGAAATTAGCGTTGGTGTTGCGTGACTGCCTCGGGTGCTCTTAAGCAAAAGTATAACTCGGGAAGCTACGTATTTCTTTTTTTTTGGGCGTTGCAAAACATAATCATAAGGACTACGAATAAAAAACAAAAATAATCATCTATATATACTATATATAAAGCAAATTAGACATTCTCTTTCCATTTAATGCCAAAAAAATTAAGTAATCCAAGTTATAAAGCATAATGTACATGCCTTAAATGCAACATTTCACCTCAAAATCAACTATCTAACAAATACAAATATTTAAGCAAAATGTACAACATTTTTTCCTCCATGCATATGTTATAAGTATAAACTAATTAAATACATTAATTAATGTTATTTTTAAAACACCCCTAAAATGAAATATACATATATTAAAGCAAAATGTACAACATTTATTCCTCAACGCATATGTTACAAGTATAAACTAATTAAATACATTAATTAATGTTACTTTTAAAACACATCTAAAATGAAAAATACATGTTACTATACATATTGTACAAAAAAATAAAACATACAAAGCTTAAAACAATTTATATGCTAACAAGTTGATGATACATATGGTTTTCAAAACTGAATCGGACCAACAGGTTCAACCAGAAATCATAATCGCCACCGGTTTGGCTAGCCAATAAAATCCGTCCGAAAATGAAACGGAGATGACCGGTCGAAACTGGTAAAAACAGGTGAATCGGGTCGAACTGATATCATTTTTTTATTCTCCGGTTAATCAGTTCGTTTTTTTTTCTGTTGACATCTAAACTTTAATTACAGGATACCCGTTGCCGCAACGCGCGAGTACCCTGCTAGTAATTGATATACATAAAGTCAGTTAAGAAAGTTTAAATACCGGGATGAACAATTATTATTTAATGTTGATACAAACCTATCTCATACTAGGCTCGTATCATAAGTCGGTTTTAGTAAATGGAAGTACGACGGAGGAATTTCAATTTTATAAAGGCTTAAAACAAGGTGATCCGTTATCTCCTTTCTTATTTATATTGGTTATGGAGAGTCTTCATTTGTCCTTTAAAAGAGTGGAGGATGCGGGTATGTTTAATGGTATCAAGATTAACTCTTCTATGACTTTATCTCATATGTTTTATGCGGACGATGCTATATTCATGGGTCAATGGAGTAAGCGGAATATTGATACTTTAATGTATATGTTAAAGTGTTTTGAACGGGCTTCGGGTCTTAGTATTAATCTTAGTAAAAGTAAACTCATGGGGTTAGCGGTTTCGATAGAGAAGGTCGAAGAAGTTACGAGACATATTGGTTGTGGCATTCTTAATACTCCGTTTTCTTTTCTTGGCTCGAAAGTAGGGGGATGTATGTCTCGGATTAAATCATGGGATGAGGTTATCGACAAAATGGTGAATCGACTTTCTAAATGGAAGATGAAAACTTTGTCTATTGGAGGTAGGCTCACTCTTCTTAAAGCGGTTTTTGGTTCTATGCCTATTTATCATATGTCTATTTTTAAGGTTCCTATGTTGGTTCTACAACGTATGGAATCAATCCGGTGTCACTTTTTTAATGGCAATGATCTTGATAGTAAAAGGTCAATTTGGGTTAGTTGGAATAAAGTCTTGACGTCAAAGGAGAAAGGAGGTCTTGGTGTATCTAGTTTATTCGCGCTTAATAGAGCGTTAATGTTTAAATGGGTTTGGCGATTTTTTAATCAAAGTGACTCGTTATGGGTTAGGGTCATTCATGCTATACATGGAGTTGATGGTAGGATTGGTAGAGCTGGGAATGTCGGACATACGTCGATTTGGTGCGATATTATTAAAGAAATGGATAGGTTAGCTTCTCATGGAATTGATCTTATAAGTATGATGCATAAGAAGATAGGGAATGGGTCGAATACTTCTTTTTGGAAGGATCGGTGGAGGGGGGAGCAGCGATTGAAAGAGGTTTTTCCACGCATTTATGCGCTTGAGGTAAACAAACACATTTCGGTAGCTTTCAAATTTGAGCAGACTTCTTTATCTTCCTCTTTGCGTAGGATGCCGCGTAGTGGCATTGAATCCGAACAGTGGGATCATCTTTTGGACAGTTTGGAGGGAGTGATGTTAAGTCCATCGGAGGATAGGTGGTCGTGGGATTTAAATGGGTCGGGGGAATTTTCAGTTGCTTCGGCGCGAAGGTATATTGACAACAATAGATTACCAGATATTTCTTCCAAAACAAGATGGATTAAAGAAGTGCCTATTAAAGTCAATGTTCACGCTTGGAAGGTGCGTATAAATGGTTTACCGACTCGGTGGAACATTTCACGTAGAGGTATAGATATCCCTTCTATTCTATGTCCTCTATGCGAGACGGGTGTTGAATCTTCGAAACATTTGTTCTTTAATTGTAGTGTTGTTAGAGCTATTTTTCGGAGGGTTTGTATTTGGTGGGATGTGAGTTACATGGAGCTTGATTCTTTTGATGAGTGGATTTCTTGGATAACTAATTTACGGCTGCCTTCTAAGCATAAAAGATTATTAGAAGGGGTGTGTTATGGTCTATGGTGGTTCATTTGGGCTTTTCGGAATAAGAAGATTTTTGGCGTTGTTCCTTCTTCCAAGGCGAATATTTTTGATGATCTAGTGCTCTCGTCTTTCTTTTGGTGTCGTTATAGATGTAAAGCTACGTTTAGTTGGGTGGATTGGTTAAAAAATCCTCACCTTGTGTCCTTGTAATGTTCTAGCTTCTTGCTAGTGTTTTCTTTTAATAAAATTCGCCGTTCAAAAAAAAAAATATTGTCACAAATCATAAATTCATGATTTTGAAACGTTTAATTTTTTTTATAAAATTATATTAAATAAAAATATAAAATGGATAAAAAATCCCCCCATGCAACATCCTTGAAATACATGTGAATTTAATTTGACTTATTTTTATGTGACTTTACAATAATAAACTTCAGCTTCAACTAATCTCCGAAACAATTTTGTGAAAAGATAAACTTCCAGCTTATAATAGCCTATAGCTCCAGCTACGGTTGCATCCTCAGCTCTAACTCTAGCTTATGTCGCCAAATATACTCATAGTGTAAATAGATGGATTCTAAGAGGTGCATAAAGTACGTAGTTATGAACTATCATAATTATTGTAAATAGCTACAATAAAAAAAAGTATAAATAAAAAAATATTAAAAATAAAAAAAAAAAATTCAGCTACAAAACATTATACTTTTTTTTATATTATCATTCCATATAAACATATGTTGAAATATATATATTTAGACGTCAATGAAATTACACGAGTCCTTAAACTGGAATAATTAAACAAATCAATTCCTTTTACAGAATTTACTTAATGGGAATAAGAATTTTTGTATCTCAGTAAGAAGTTTAATAGTTAACGAGTTTAGAAACAATAGTTCAATTTTCACAAATTTAGTACTAAAATTTTCAAGAAAGGTTTAGGTCGGTGTATCATGTATGTCAAAATGTGAAACTTTCACTTCTGAATTTGTGAAAAAAAACGAGATATACCCCGCGCGTCAAGCGGGTCGATGTTAATTTTTTGCGTAGTTTGAGAGGCATTAATTATTATTATTATTTTATTATATTTGTTGGTTTTTATTTTTTAGGCCAATCATATTAATAGTTTGTTTTTTTCTTTATATGAGCTTATGTGTGATACTCATTTTTAAATAAAGTATTTCTTTTTTTTTTTGGCTATATACTGTTTTTTTTTAATATCATTTTATGGAACATTGCGTTTTTCTTTATTGTATTTTGTGCGGTTTAATATATTTTCGATCCTCATGTTTATAGTTGCGGGTTAATTTTGCGGTATAAAATTTTACTTTTAATTTATTTTCTAATTTTTATTTGTGCGGGTTTATTTTTTTCGTCTCCATGTTTTATAATTTTTTTTTTTTTAACATATAGGGCTTATGTGCTTGGGCCTCATGTCGCGGAATTCTTAGTTTATCTTAATTAAAAGTTCAACACTTTTGTAATTTTTTTTCTATTTTGTGCCGAGCGGTGTTTTTTTTACATTGCCTACAAAAAAAAAACAAAGGGTTGGCCCCCCAAATTGGAGCCCAAAAGGGCCAGCACTGTAGCGTGTCGAACAAAATACGTCGTTTTATTCTACGCGAGGACAGTAGTTTTTTATTTTTTTTATTTTGTGCGGTTATTTTTTCGGCCTCATGTTTATAGTTTGTTTTTTTTCTTATATGGTCTTATGTGTAGGGGCTTTATGATTTTAAGGTTTCTTGTTTTGGCTTATACGGGGGGTTTTTTTTTAATATAAATTTATGGAACATGGCTTAAAAAATGAGATCGCGTAGCCGTGACTCGCAGGCGTTTTTTTTTGTATTTTGTGCGGTTTATTTTTTCGGTCCTCATGTTTAATATGCGGGTTAATTTTGCGTAAAAATTTATTTTTTTTCTTTTTCTAGTTTTTTTATTTGTTGCGAGTACATATTTTTTCGGTCTCATGTTAATAGTTTTTTTTATATGGCATATGTTTTGGGCCGCATGTCGCGAGTTATTTTATCTGAATAAGTCAATATTTTTGTATTTTTTTTATGCCGAGCGGTTTTTTTTACATTGCCTATAAAAAAAAATTGCCAAATGGGCCGGCCCAAATTGGGAGCCCAATGGGCCGGGTACTGTAGCACAGCTGCCAAAAACGGCAGCGTTTTAACCTTACTATAGTATATATATATTTTTGTGTTAAAATTTAATTTTTTTTCTTTTTTCTTTTTTATTTGTGCGAGTTTATTTTTTCGGTCTCATATTTAATAGTTTGTTTTTTTTATAGGGGCTTATGTGTTGGGCCTCATGTCGCGAGTATTTTTTTATCTGAATAAGTCAATATTTTTGTAGTTTTTTTTTATGCCGAGCGTTTTTTTTACATTGCCTACAAAAAAAAAATTGCCAAATGGGCCGGCCCAAATTGGGAGCCCAATGGGCCGGGTACTGTAGCACAGCTGTAAAAAACGGCAGCGTTTTAACCTTACTATAGTATGTATATATAAATAAACTTGTACTTCTAACTTATTCAGATAGAATTTCATCTGTACCGAAAAGATAGAAATCTTGATGTTCCTCGCATTGATAAATTTTGGTTATTTTGCCGATTTTCACATCTTAAAGTTTATGTTATCCAAAATAGTATTTGCATGGAAGCCACATAATTTTTCCATGAAATTTTCCATCATAATGGTTGCTTTATTTGGTGCAACTACCCTCATGAATGGTTGCTTTATTTGTGTCCATCAATTTGCTTTCAATTTCTACCATAGGTCTCGAGACTTTTAAGTCTTCTAAGCTCAAACGTATAGTATGGGATCGTTTATAAACTTCAATTCTTCATCATTTACCAGCTAATAACAAGACTTGTTAATTTTTTGCATTTTTATTCGGAAATAAAAAAGTAAGCCACAGTGGTTCATAATTGCCACTTCATATGCGTTGATGCGCACACATAACTTTAAAAGATATCATACTTTATGCAAATTTAATTTTACAATACATAACTTTTTTTCTCAGTTAAATGTATGGAAGTTGTTAATTTCTACAAATTAAAGTTCTCTTTAGATTTTCGAGAGTCAAAAAACTTCAATTTAAACAAATTTTAGCTCAAATTACTTTTACATTCGATTTTTTAACCGTTACAGCTAAAATTCAAAGATTTTTTAAGTTCTTAGATCGATCCAAGTATCATTTATCGAACTAATGAGGTTTGGATATTCGCATGTTCACGTTTTTTATGGGTTTGGAGTATGATGAGCCTAGGACTCAATAACTAATGATTATATTTAATTCAATGTTTGTTGAGGTTAGAATCACAGTACAATCTTGCTACATCTCATATAAATGAGTTGCATTTATTTTGGTCCATTCATTTCTTTTTAGATTGACATCAGATCAATCTAGGACAAAAAAAACATCACAAGATGGAACCTACATGCAATAAGTGCGATTGCAAAGACTTGAGTCTTCGGACGTCTAATTTGGGACTCCAAAAAATTTTCCAGATCTTATTTCCAAGTACAAATAAGCTGGTGTATGCTCCACCAAATAGATTTTATCTGTCTAGTACCATCATTTCTTATTTTTTCGGACTTTACTTTGGGAGTCTATATAAGCCACAATATAGAAATATATATTTATTTATCAAATAATAAAGATAAACAGCACATAACATGAGTCGATAATATAAAACCTTTACTCATGCATACTCATGGTTATTTTTATTTTTGCTACTTGTGTTGCTATGCTTTAATACAACTGCCAGTTTATCCCTTAGGCCAGCAACTTGTTGCAAGCAACTGGAGGAGCTGCTCAATACATGCATCTATAGGATAGACTCGCTTCTTCTTTCTTTAAACACAACTCAATGACCCTGAAGATCGTACCCTATCTACATGGGACCGCGAAGAAGATAGATTGATTTCAATCGGTATGAGCTTCACGTGCCAACCGAACCAAGTCCAAGTCACAGAGCTGGCTTTGCACAACAATTTGGAAAGAAGTTGGTCTACGAGGTGAGATTATCTATTCGTTTTTCAACATAGACCTAATTGAACAACTTAGCCTTAACGGAAATTATTTTCATTGGAACCAATTCCCATGATCATTGGTTTCCGATGACCTCATTTGACTATCCTTGACCTTGGTGTCCAATCAGTTTTACAGGAATCCCATTCCAGGTTCATTTTGGTTAAAATGGGACTCAGCTAACCTGTCTTAACCTTTATTCAAATAATTTTAGTGGAACCATTCCCATGTCCATTGGTTCCTTAACCAAATTAACAGAGCTTCAACTTGGTGTAAACAATTTTAGTGGAGCCATTCCCAGTTCCATCGGTTCCTTGACCAGATTAACGTACCTTAACCTCGACTATAACTCTTTTTCTGGAACCATTCCTCCAGAATTTGGAAACCTCACCAGTTTGTTAAAACTTTCACTAGTATCCATCGGAAGTTGCACAATTGATAACTTAGATTGGTTGTCTCGTCTATCTTATTTAAACAGCCTTAAATTGGATGAAAATTCTCTAGCCAAAGCAAACAACTGGGTAAACGTGATTATAGGTCTCCAAAATCTATCATATTTAAGTTTACGGGGATGCAACCTCTCAACTAGTCTTACATCCAATTCTTCATCGTCCAACCCCCTACCCCCCCCCCCCCCTTTCAATCCCCCCTTTTTATTGCTACTCTTTTCTATGTTACAACAATCTCAACTACATCCACCGGTATCGTTGGTATTTGCCCATTACTCGGCAAACAAGCTAAAGTTTCTACAACTATCCGCAACACTTTAATGGGAAGTTTTCCAGATTTTCTGAACAACTTGTCAGGAACGCATCGACTAACGTTACAACAAGGTGTTAGAAAGCTATTTTTTAGTATTTAAGTTTCATTTACGTTTGCAAATAGCCAATTTCACGGGGTTGTTGTCAGTGTGATCCAAAACTTTCTCATCCACCTAACATACGTGTGAACCTAACTTCTAACTCTTCTAACCGGTTAGATTGAACTAAAAGTGAGAAACTGTGGGAACTACCTCTATGCTCATCTATAAACTAGATTTTATCTTCCCAATCATTTAGGGATAGAGTGCTGATCCACTGTAAAGATTGTGAAAATCAAGTCTTGCTTAAAATAAGATTCTTTTCAAACACCCTCACTTGAGGATTTCCTTTGAGTCCAACATGACAAAAACCTTCTCAACGATGTAAGTATAATGGATTTCAGTCTTGCAAGCAGTCCCTACGTTTCCCAAAATGGATTCCAAACTTGAAAAAGAGTCTTTTATATCTTGATCTTTCCCAAGAAAGTATTTCAGACACAATATCCATAGAGTACTGGAACAAGTGGAACCCTTCTCAATTGCACTATTTAGATCTCTCTTTCAACAGAATCAGTGGGATATTACCAGATTTATTATCAAACCTTACCTTGTATTCAGTAGATTTGAGTTCCAACAGCTTTTATGGTTCTATACCTGCTTTTCCAGCAGGTATAACTTTTCTAAATCTTTCGAGAAATAAATTCAGTAGTGGAATATCATTCTTATGCCAAGTATATGAAAGATTTGAGTTTCTCGACCTCTCACGTAACAGGTTAACCGGACAACTACCTGACTGTTTGTGCACCTTGACAGAACTAAAAGTTCTTAATCTAGGACATAATATTCTGTCAGGAAGGCTTCCTCCCTCTCTGGGATGTTTGGGCCAGCTCGAAACGTTGAGTTTATACAACAACACCTTCTTTGGAGAATTGCCCGTGTCTTTAAAGAATTGCGCCATGTTAAGTTTTATTGATTTGGGGGCCAACAAGTTTTTTGGTAATGTGCCTGTTTGGATTGGGGAAAACTTGTCAAGGTTGTATGTTCTTAGTCTAAGATCAAATAACTTTTACGGAACTACCCCTTTACAAATATGTCATTTAGAAACTCTTCAAATCCTAGACTTATCAATAAATAAGCTCCATGGAACAATCCCTTCGTGTGTAAAGAATTTTACTGGCATGGCTCAAAAAGGATCCTTTGTGAAACCAAATGTACATCATTATCAATGGCTACCTCATTATGCATTAACAGGAGATTATGTTGAACCTTTTGATAATAGTTATATTGACCGTCTGGCGATCGAATGGCAAGGAAAGGTGAACGAGTTTGGCAGCACTCTCGGATTGGTTAAGACCATTGATCTATCTAGCAACAATTCACAGGACAAATCCCGTATGAAATTTCTAATCTGTATGGATTGGTGGTACTAGACTTATCACACAACACACTAGTTGGAGAGATTCCACAAGACATTGGTCAAATGGAAGAACTTTTAACTTTGAATCTATCTAGAAACATGTTTTCAGGAAAGATACCATCAACCATGTCTAAGATGGATAGATTAAATGATCTAGATGTGTCGTATAACAACCTGTCGGGGAGAATTCCATCCAGCACTCAACTACAGTCCTTTCCATCTGAATGGTTTGCCGGAAATTCAGAACTATGTGGACTTCCTACAATGAAAAAATGTCTCGGAGATGAAAGATCCAGGAAGTACCCACCCTTGTGTGATAGCGAGGTGATGGGAATAGCACAAATGAACTTTGAGAATGGATTTTATATCGAGGGGCCACTGGTTTTGCAACTGCATTTTGGATAGCATGTAGCGCTTTACTTCTCAATCGTCGTCTCAGACATGCTTTTTTCCACTTTCATACTTGCCTGCAGGATTGGGTGTATGTAAAGGTGGCTGTGTTCATTACAAAATTGCAAAGGGTTGCACGTGGATAGTCGCGGCATGTGTTTCATGTCTTTTTTTCTTTGGCACTTCTATATATCTCTACATTTTGTGGTTTTAGTCTACTTATTATTGTCCTTCTTAGTTATGTTGGTAGAGATGTATTGAAATATCATTTCTTCGGTAGAGATGTTGTATTGAACTATCATGCATGTACTTCTATATATCTCTACATTTTGATAGGGGCGTTAAGGCCTAATTATTTATAAAAATTGCTACTAACATCAAGTATGGACATTTCCTCGCGTTGTCTGATATACGGCCTCCTGATACGTTCATATTATTAACTGTATCATAATTTTTTGTAGAGTAAGTTGCATAAATCGTCTTTAAAGTTTAGCAAAATTGCATGTTTCGTCTCAAACGTTACAAAAGTGCAAGGATTGTCCTTGTGGGAAAACCTTTGGTGCAAGGATCGTCCCTATGGAATACTTTTGGTGAAACCTTTGGTGCAAGTATCGTCCATGCAGGAATGATACTTGCACCAAAGGTTTCCCCACAGGGACAATCCTTGCACTTTCGTAACGTTTGGGACAAAACATGCAAATTGACCAAACTTTAAGGACGATTTATGCAATTTACTCTTTTTTGTATGTATCTTTTAACGAGCTAAAGGCATCCATTATGGTTCATATTTATAAAGCTTTAAGAATTTATTGTTTCATGCCACAACAATATTTTATAAACCTTTTGTGTTTTTTTTGACAAATATAAACCTTTTGTGTTAATAACCATATTACCACTATTCTACAATCATTTTAAAGCTTTATAATTGTTTCACATTACAGAGGCATTAAATATCTTCATATTATGAAGAGGTCTAAGATTTATGACCTTTTGCATGCCACAGACTTGAAATGAAAACCTATTATGGTTGAAATGAAACATAAACATTTTCAACAATTATAAACATATTTTTAAACCTTCCATAGTGGATGCTCTAATATTTTTTGACGAATGTCAATGTATCCGTAATTGTTGTTCCTTTTTACTAGGTTAGCTTAAATACAAAGTTAATCTAACCTAGTTTCATGCTTAAATAATTTAATAAGATACTTATAACAAATTGTAAAAACGTAAAGTAAAGGACACAAGTTTTTCAACGTTTAAATTTTTATTATACGTGAATAAAGAATTTATTTTTCTTACTTTGCGGAATAAGCAAGACGAGTTGAATGACAATGTATTGTATGTGGTCTCCTCACTGAACTCAAAGTAAAATCTAAGTTATACTTTGAATAACAATTATGCAAACCAATTGAATTCTATTTCAATGACTTAGTTGTGTTTTTAGGAGTAGAAGTGTTTGTGAATGATTAACATTAATTGCACAGACTTAACTTTTACTCCTTTACAGCGATTCTATATATAGGCTACGGCATGGTTAATACCCCTTGGGTAATAAGTACGTGCCTTAAAGATAATCGACAAAGTACACTCGTTCTTTTTCCTTATTACATTCTTCAATTCTAGTAAATGGACAAACATACTTTTAGAAGAACAATGTTAACAATTTTCTCTTATCTATCCATACTGGGATATGTTGACCTTTGACTGATAATTTAAGTAGCAAAACAAGTAGTTATAATCAAATAATTGATAGACGAAAACATGATGAAATCGTAATTACAAACTGAATGATTAACTACGAATAAATAATATGAGCTATGTTCCCCCACTTGATCTTGATGAAGTGTGGTGATTCTGATATTTCTTGGTCGTTCTAGCGTTCTTGTCTTGGGAGAGTTCTCTTTGAAATCCCGAGCTAATGTCTCTATTTATAGTTTATGTCTGACCCGTGATACGGCGTATCGCCATTTATGGATACGCCCTATTGTGACGTGCGCTTAACCACCATGTATATTCCATATATTGATAAGTCAACGTTGAATCTTGCCTTCGATACGTCATGTCGTATTTTTGGTGTGGATACGGGTATGCCTTTGATACGATGGGTCAACTGTTTAGTTAGGGCACCCATAGGTCGTATCCATAAATGGTGATACGGTGTATCCTCTTGAATACGGGCTCTTTCCTTGGCGTATTAGGAGCAGCTTAATATGGTGTATCGCTGATTGTGGATATGTCGTATCCTTCATTTTGGCAAAATACATATTTTTTCATTTTTGCTTCAAAATGCATCGTTTTCATGTATTTTCTAGAATTGCTCCAAAAACCCTAAATATTCAAAGTAAACAATTAAGTACCAATATCTAGACATAATTATAGCAATTTGAGCAATATAATGCGAATAAATGATCACTAAAAAGTGTGCGTACTTGATCATATCAAATGCAGATTGATGAGTTTCAAAAGAATGCAACCACTTACTTGACTAAATTATGTTGTAACATCATGAAGCTCTTGCTCTTAATCCAAGAATGCAACCTTTTACATTAACGTTACTTCTTGGTTGCAAAAACACTTTCTCCAATCTCTACTTCGATTGCTCCTAAACTTGGAATGCAACATCTGCTTCCCCCAACCTTTATTTCAATGGCTCTTAATCTTATAATGCAACATCTATCTTTCTTAACCTTTTATAGCAACATCCACACGTATTTCATTGTATGTTTTTTTCTTAAACCTTCAAGAATCTCATCTATCATTTCATCTGCGATGTTCACATTCCCCTCATATATATCATGAATTTCATTTATGATATCATCTGTGATGATCACTTTCTCCAATCCCTATCATCAACCACACTGATCACAGCCTTACCTTTATCACCTTTTTCCCATATTAGTATCTACACAAACACGATGTAGGAAAACACGAATCAGGGCAAACGGGAATTAGGATAAACACGAATATAACAAGCACAATTTAAGGTTCTTGGGTATTTAATTATAGATGGTATGGTTTTAATTGGGATGATATGGGTTTAATAAGAAAGGTACTGTTTTAGTTAGGGTTTTTGGTATTCAATTAGGGATGGTATGTTTTTAAATGGGGTGTCTTTTCAGTTACAAAAAAAAGGACGAAAATGCCCTCACGTGTCACTCACATGGCCTGACTTAACGACAGAAAATAGACGCTCGTTTGGTCAAAGTACCGATTCATGCAAAATGGACAACCACATGGACGACTAGTGTAATTATTAATGTTTTGGAGTTAGATGTGCAATTGTGTGTCAACCACAAGGACGATTTATGTAATCTATTATACTAAAAGATTTAGTACTTAAATTTACCGTAAATTTTCGGCTAAAGAAATTGAAGTGAAAGAATACCAAGATTTGAAAGTGCAAGGGTTGCAGAAATTGATCACATGGTATTTAGTATATTATTAAAAATCGGTTATGAATTGAGACGAAGCTAAAAAGGTTGCAAGAATAATTGATGATTTAACCTACTTTATGCGGCCAAAATCACAACTTCCCCACTACTGGCAGTTCTTTCGTCGCCTCAGCAGCAGGTTGGTTCACCATCGATGGAATACCAGAACAACAACAGGCTAGCCCCCAGCAAATGAGCCAGCGAGCCTTTTAATGTGTTACATTAAATAAAGTTTGTCGCATATTCTTTGATTATATATTTGATTTGATTTTCATAGTTTATGCATTTGAGTTGACACGTCTATAGATTATTGAGTAAGTTGACACATGCAAACTTGCTTTTGATTTGTGTTCTAATTTGTTTTTGATTTGCTTTTGAAGTATTACGATGACACGCACCTTATTAGAATAGGGAACATGTCATAGCTTTGCATAATAGTTTACTTTAATTTTAGAGTAAATTGCAGAAATGGTCCCTGTGGTTTGCCCAGATTGCACGTCCAGTCCCTACTTTGCGAAAGTGCAGGCTGTCTCCTTGTGAGGAAATTTTGGTTCCACTTTGGTCCCAGACCACTAACGAAGTTAGTGTCTGCCCGTTATCTCCATATACTTGAAGGGTATAATAGTCATTCTGGTGTCAAATGAGATAATTAAAAATTGCACAAATGAACCTATGTGAAGCGGCATAATTTTTTTCTCTCCCATCATCTTCATCCTTTACGAACACACTGACCAATTTTCCACCTTAGGTTACAACCTAATTTTTTACTAATGTTGAAAAGTTGCAATTAATGACTTAACTTTTTGACTATAGATTGAAGAGGTGAAACAAAGTGGTGTTGAACTGGAGCTCCAACCTGATGTCAAAGTATTAATTTTTTTAATCGCCAGTTTCAAGGTTTTGGGGATCTTTAACCAGCACGATGGCTATTTGCGTAGAATTAATGATCGTTGTGTTGTTTTTGTAAAGGCTAATGGCATGTAAATGTATCATAGTTGTCACAAGTTCCTTCTAAATGTATCCAACAAAAAAAGTTGCAACTATCTACATTAAACTTTGTTTTTTGACATTTATTGTGTACTTTTTGACCTCTACAAGTTATCATCCATGTCACACTACATACATTTGCAAAAAAATAATAGTTCGCTACATTTATAAAAAATAGTTAGCTACGGTACTTTTCTAATGGGTCATCAATGGATCATAATTTTTTAATTATCAATATTTAAAATTCAAAAATATAAATATAAAGATTTGGCAGTAAGAATTTTGGCAGTTTTCATATGTGGAGGAGATGGAAATCTTCCATACGTATATGTTTTCAACACAAGTATCAATTACATTTTTTGTCATCAGTCTAAACACATTATGAAACAAAAATCATAGATCTAAAAACAAAACCCATCAACACTAATCCAAACACCATTACTAAAATCAAAACACACCAACATTAGTTCAAGTAAACCCTCTTTCACCGCCACAAATCCATAATCACGACAGCTGGCAGGCCTCACCACTTCCGGTCCTCTTCAAGATGTCCCATGGCGGCCCACACTTGGTGGTGATGTAAGTCAGATCCCGCGGGAGGCCCACCGCGGCCCACACCTGGTGGTGACGGTTTTCACGTGGCCCAACTCGGCGGCGGCATAGATTTGGGTTTTATGGTGAAGAGGGCGTCGAGTAGAGGCGTTAGCCGCGTTAGGTGGGTGCCAATAGTGATGGCCGGATTCGGGGGTGTTGTGGTGGTTATAGGTAATGAAGGTGTTAGTTGGTGGTGGTTAATTTAAGAACAAACTGTAACAATTCTTTCTTCTTTTTTTTTTATGTTTTTCATGACTTTTGTATGAGTTTAAATAAGTTTTGCAATAAAGTGTTATATTGATTTGATTTATGGGGTATCTGGATTTTATTACTGTGAACTTGTGAATTTGTGTTTGTGTCATGGTAGTGTTTTAATTTTGATAAAAGAGGATGAACCTGAAAGGAGAGTTACTTTAAATATCCTATGTGCCAGCAATTTAAAAATGAAAAAAGAAAGTGACCTGTATCCGGCTGAATAGGTCAAACTCAACACAACGAATGTCAAAAAAACAAAGTTTAATGTACATAGTTGCAACTTTTTTTGTTTGATACATTTAAAAGGAACAAGTGATAACTATGATACATTTACATGCCATTAGCTCTTTTATAAACTATCATGTGCGAAATCATTGATTGAGATGCGTAACTCATTATGTGTGATGAGTATCGTGGTGTTTTTTGTTTTGCACTTTTTTTTATTTATGTATCATAGGAATTTTCAATAGTAGTTACATTTGTAGAACAATATTCTTTGTCGATTGATATTTTCTTTTAGCTATCGTTAAAAATGTTAGCAAGCCTTATGACTGGTTGAACGACAGATTGTTAATGCTTAAAGTTTCGACTGATGATTGTTTAAACTCCATCACATCAAAATCTTTTTAGGTGTTTCAAGACTTGTTCGTAGATTGTCTATCAATTGTGCGTCATCGTTATTAACTTTTTATCAGAACAACAATATGTTTTGTTAATGATATCTTAGATCTGGGTTTGACCTTGGGGAAGAAGACAAGGGTATATTAGACAATTCATAGACCTTTGAGTCCATGGGACCATTTGTGCAATTTTTAATTATCTCATTTTGGGACCACACATAGAAAGACTGTTATACCCTTTAAGTATATGGAGATAACGGGCAGACACTAACTTCGTTAGTGGTTTGGGACCAAAGTGGAACCAAAGTTTCCCCACAGAGAGGCCGCTTGTACTTTCGCAAAAGTAGAGACTGGACGTGCAATCTGAGCAAACCACAGGGACCATTTCTGCAATTTACTCTTAATTTTATTAATACTTCACACAACCATTTAGATGTGAACCATAATATACTTTGGACTTTATAAGTTCTGGCATCATTCACCCTCCAATGAGCTCAGGAAATCAAGATGGTGCATGTCCTCCTAGCCCACAGTAGAGTATGGATTCTTTATAGAAAGAACATGACCTGTGGAGTTAGTTGATATCCCAGTAGCACAATGCTGGTTGAGTTTGTAAATAGCATGTTCAGAATAAAGGAAAGTTTGAAGGTGTTCAAAAAGCCTTGGTACATGGAATTGGTGGTGGTACGTGGATTCACACAAGAGGGCATGTATTGATTACTATGATTAATTTTCTCTGTAGTTTGGCACAACATCTAATTAGGGTTTTACTTGCATGACTTGGCGTAAGTGTAACACCCACCATTGTTTAAATATATCAGCGATAGCTATTTCGGGGTATTACTTCAGGTAACCATAGTCATAAATCATAGAAAACGATTCAAAAAGAAGTTGTTTTCAAAATTAAGTTATCACATCCTTTTATGCATCAGAGTTTTTACAAAAGAGGTCCTAAAATCTAAAACACAAAGTTTGAATGATAACGGTTTGTGCATCTTCAGTCCATCGCCACTTCGTGCCATTGGTTGCGCCTTAGTTACTAAAGATTAAAACATGCTAAAAAGTCAACACAAAGGTTGAGTGAAATTCATAGGTTTAATTTAAGTAATTTGAATGCAAACTCGATATTGGGTTACGTTGTTATACCCCGTTATTTGTAAAATAAATATTATTGCCATTAGCTCATGAATCCAAAGCCTTAAGACTTATAATAATCACACGTTATAGCCCCAATGGGTGCCTTTGCCAAAACACCCGCAGTTATATTATAATGATATGCAATTGGTTACCGATATCACTGGGTACACCAACAAAGAGTCCAACCCAAATAGATATATTCACAACATTCGCGCTCACTCCGTAGAGTGATATTGGGGACTTAAAGGAAAAAGTAGTTACTTAGGCAATAATAAATCAGGATAGCATACAGAAAATGATTGCATTCATGGTTTATAGCATGTATCCCCTTCGTGGGTTTATAAAATAATTAAAAGATTGAAATGCGATGCTATGAACTCACCTTAAAAGTATAGGGAAATATGAGTGATAGCAAAGGTATATGAAATGAAAGTAACGGCTTCGTCACACGTAGCCTGGGGTAATATGTCAAGTCTTAGTTTGATTGAATATGTTTTACATTATAATGAATATCATCTTTGATTGAATTGGTATGGAGTATTGTATCACCGTTCGGGCCATCATAATTCAGAGGTCATTCAGTAAACGTTTGAGAAATTAGGGCACTTTAAATCGTAAACCCAACAACTCTGTCAGAACGTAATACCAAGATGAAACCTCTTAATATGAAGCTCCCTAGTATTGTGATACGATATAATTGGTTTTAAGTGTTTTGCTTGATAACTGGAAACGATAAGCACGTCAAGCGTTTAAAGTTATGTCTTATAATGTTTTGAGCATATTTTTATACTTTTTCAAAATGTTACATTTTAGACCCTTAAGAATGAAAAATGGCAAAATATACCCTTGGAGTTTGCACTTTTATAAGTTTGGTCCTTTTAGTTTAAAAGATGTACAAAGGAAACCTTGTACTTTAGAAAGTGACATAATAGACCCTTATAGTTATAACTTTGATAAAATGACATTTTTAGTCCTTTTAGTTATATGTTTCAGAAAGTTACGATATATACCCCTTGCAAGGATAATATTTATAAAATAAGTCTGAATGGCCATGCAAGCTTATTTTAACATTCAAAAAGATATCTGCAGGTTATAGCTTATTAGAATAAGCTAAAATCTGAAGGTTTAAGTAACGAAAGTTTAAAATAACGATTCGTTAAGCTAGAAATCAAAATGGGTCAAATTAGGGTTTCAAAATGAAAACGCGCGAGTTTTAAGCTCAAATTATTTCAAAACTTAATAAAGTACTTATTATAATGTTAGATAAGCTTATTAGAATAGATTATAACAATAGTTTACAAGCTTAGCTTATAGATTAAGTAAAAAACATGAAATTAGGGTTTCATGAGCTCGGTTTGGATCAAAAAAGTAAAACACATATGTTTTTTAGTTCAAAGCTTTTAACAAGAGTTTAAGTATGATCATATGAACATTATAAGGGTATGAAAACAGATTGTAAGCTTATGGAACCTGGTTTTGAGCTTATAGCTTGGAAACGGGTCGAAATCGGGACTTTTAGCTTCGTACGCCTAGAATAACGACCCCCGGGCTTCTTTTCCTGGTTTCTTTTGCTTCACTTCTGTTTTTGAGACTTCTTAGGACCTCTTAGGAACTTCTTTGGGCAAAGGATTGCTGCTATGATGGGTTATAGAGGAGGAAGTGGTGGATGAGTTAGAATGAGGGGTGTTGAGCTCTATTTATAGCCTAAATGAGTCTTGGTGACCAAGATGAAGGGATGAGGTGGCATGGTTCTGATCTAGATATGTTGGAGGGTCTAGGGAGGTAATATATGGAGGTCTATGGTAGTAGCTAGGCCAAGGTGGAAGTGGTTTTGGGGTTGTTCTTAGCCGCGGCTGCCTTAAGGACCAAGGGAGGTAATGTGGCCTCATAAGGAACCAAGAAATGGATATAGCAGCATGGTAACTTGCTTAAGGTAGCATGTGGGTGAGTCATGAGGTGCTTGAGTGCAAAAGGAAGTTTCAAAATGGGTTAAAATGCAAAAACGTGGCCGCGGGTCTCTTTAGGGCTCGAATAGGATTTTTAGCTTTGCATTTCATGTACATTTGAGTTATAAGTGTGGATTAATGATCCTAAGACTTGTATTGAGGATTATTAACAAGAATTGATAGGTGGTTTGGGTCAAAAATGGGCGAAAACGAGTAAACGGGTTGAATATTCATATTAGGGCACGGTTAGGGTTTCTTGGATTTAATTCGCATACATTTAAAGTAAAATGGTGAAATGATGATAAAATATGATTGATAATGTTGTAAATTAAGTTATTACAACTTATTTGAGTATTTGTTTAGGTTTACAATGGATAAAAACAAAGAAACGGGTCATGGTTTAGAAACTAGCTTGGTTTTAGGGTTTAGGGTTTTGAATTATGATTTGAGTATAAAAATATGTGTGAGAGCTTATGAGTTGAATAATTAGGGTTTATCAATTGTATATTGAGTGTAGTAGCTTGTACAAAAGTGGTGGTGAAGAAACTAGAATGAAAACGAAGGTAAAATGGCTATTTTGGATGTCATGCTTAATGACTTATACATTGTGCTTTTAAAGACTTGCACTTTGACTTGGAGGTAGTTTATATTTCAAATGAGATGTTATATTACTTATACATATGCTTTAGTAACTTGTACATTCACTTTAGATATTAACCTTTCATGGAATTAGTGTTTAGAGGTAAATGAAAACGGTTTAAACCCCGTCTTGATATAACGTTGCAAATGGTACATTATATGAGTAATGTACTTTGTAAAATGATATTAAGATATTGAATTGACATGTTATGATGTTTACTTGACATATATGAAGATAGGATTTCCATAGGTAGGTTGCATGAGCTCGTTAACTTTAGATATGCAAGCTATGTTGCGTATTGAGATATTGGTAATGCAAGTAATGTAATAAAGCAAAAAATTTCCCTGAAAAAGGTGGTTCATATATAATAGATAGATAGTACATTGCATCTAACTTAATAGATGGATATTTACATTGATGAAAATTTATGGGTTGTTATAGTCCCCCATCCTTACAGAAATCTTGTCCTGAGATTTAATTGGATTTTGAAGTGATGTTTGAAAACAGATGAGGATATTTGGCACGAATTTCATTTTCGCGTTCCCATGTAAATTCTGGTCCTCTTTTATAGTTTCATCGCACTTTGACTATAGGAATACGACTTCGTTTTAGTTGTTTGATTTCACGATCTATAATTTCCACTGGTTCTTCTACAAAGTTGAGTTTATCGTTGAGTTAAAGTTCTTTCATTGGAATGATGAGAGATCCATCGGATAAACATTTCTTGAGATTAGAAACGTGGAAAGTATTGTGGACGTTACTAAGCTCTTCAGGAAGCTCTAGTTTGTATGCCACTAGACCAATCCGTTCAAGGATTTTGAATGGTCCAATGTATCGGGGATTAAGCTTTCCTCATTTTCCAAATCGAAAGATACCTTTACGAGGTGATACTTTTAACATAACACGATCGCCAATTTGAAATTCTAAATGCTTTCGCCTTACATTGGCGTAACTTCTTTGCTGATCTCTTGCAGCTTGCAAGCGTTGACGAATTTAAACGATCTTTTCAGTGGTTTCATGAATTATTTCTGGTCCCGTGAGTTGAACATCTCCAACTTCAGCCCAGCAAACAAGTGATCTGCACTTTCGTCCATAAAGTGCTTCGAATGGTGCTGCCTTGATACTGGCATGATAACTGTTATTGTAGGAGAATTATATCAATTTTAGGTGTTTATTCCATCCTTTTCCAAAGTCTATAACACAGGCTCGAAGCATGTCTTCGAGTGTTTGAATGGTTCTTTCACTTTGTCCATGGGTTTCAAGATGATATGCTGTACTCATGTCTAATTGAGTACCCAAAGCATTTTGCAATGATTTCCAGAATTTGGATATGAAACGACTGTCACAATCCGAGATGATGGAGATTGGCACGCCATGTCGAGAGACTATTTCTTTAATGTATAACCTTGTAAGAGTTTCCATACTATCAGTCGCTCGAGTAGGGATGAAATGTGCGGATTTAGTAAGGCGATCGACAATGACCCAGATGGTGTCATGTCCGTTTGAGGTTTTGGGTAGCTTTGCAACAAAATCTATTGTTATCCTTTCCCATTTCCACATAGGAATTTCCGGTTGTACCAGTAAACCAGATGGCTTTTGACATTCTGCTTTAACTATAAAACATGTCAAACATTTGCCAACATGTTCTGCGATGATTGCCTTCATGTTAGGCCACCAATAGAGTTTCTTTAGATCGTGGTACATTTTATCAGAACCCGGGTGAATAGAATATTTTGATTTATGAGACTCATGCATGATCAAGTCTCTTAAACCGCTAAAAAGTGGTAACCAACTTCGATTTTTGATACAACGAGTTCCGTCAGGACGTATTTCAAATGATTTGTCCATTCCTCGTAGGTTTTTGGTTTTGACATTTTCTTCTTTGAGGGCTTCATTTTAAGCTTCGAGATTTTAAGATGGTAATTTTGTATGAACGGTTAGGATCAATGCTCTAACTCGGAGTGGTTTGATTTGTTTCTTTCGGCTTAAGGCATCTGCCACAACATTTTCCTTTCCAGGATGATAGCAAATCTCATAATCATAATCTGCGAGTAGTTCTAACCATCGGCGTTGGCTCATATTCAATTCTTTTTGACGAAGAATGTGTTGAAGGCTTTTGTGGTCAGTGAAAACTGTACACTTTGTACCGTATAGATAGTGTCTCCAGATTTTAAGAGCAAATACCACTGCTCCTAATTCAAGATCACGAGTGGTATAGTTTTCTTCGTGAGGTTTGAGTTGTCGAGATGCATATGCAATGACTTTTTCTCTTTGCATTAATACAGCTCCTAGACCTTGAAGAGAAGCATCACAGTAAACGACAAAGTCATCGTTTCCTTCTGGTAATGCTAAGATTGGTGCTTCATAGAGTTTTTGTTTAAGGAGTTGGAAAGCTGATTCTTGTTCTTCGCCCCAGATATAATTCTTGTTTTTCTGGGTTAATTTAGTCAAAGGCTTTGCAATTTTTGAAAAACCTTCGATAAATCTTCGGTAATAGCCGGCGAGTCCTAAGAATTGAAGCACTTCTGTGGGTGTAGTGGGAGATGTCCAGTTCTTAACAACTTCAATCTTGGTAGGGTCAACATGAAGTCCTTGACTATCAATGAGATGTCCAAGAAATTGCACGATACGAATCCAGAAATCACATTTAGAGAACTTGGCATACAATTTCTCTTTTTGGAGTAATTCCAAGATTATTCTCAGATGATTTGCGTGTTCTTCTTTGTTACGAGAGTAGATAAGAATATCATCGATAAATACTATTACGAATTTATCCAAATATGGTTTACACACACGGTTCATGAGATCCATGAACACAGCAGGTGCGTTTGTTAAACCAAATGGCATGACTTGAAATTCATAATGTCCGTATCTTGTTCTGAAAGCAGTCTTAGGAATATCTTCGTCCCTTACTCTCAGTTGATGATAGCCTGATCTTAAATCGATTTTTGAGTAAACGCTTGAACCTTGAAGTTGATTGAATAAGTCATCGATCCTGGGTAATGGGTAACGATTCTTTATGGTAAGTTTATTCAACTCTCGGTAATCGATGCACATTCTAAAAGATCCGTCTTTCTTTTTAACAAATAAGACAGGAGCTCCCCAAGGCGATGTACTTGGTCGAATGAAACCTCGGTCTGCTAGTTCTTGAAGCTGGTTAGATAACTCCTGCATTTCTGAAGGAGCCAATCTATAAGGTGTTCGGGCTACAGGCGCTGCTCCGGGGATTAAGTCGATTTGGAATTCTACTTGGCGAACGGGAGGAAGACCAGGTAGATCTTCAGGAAAAACATCTAAAAATTCTTTGACTACGGGAAAATCTTCTAGTCTTTTCTCGTCTGATTTATTTTCCATTACTTGGATCATGAAAACTTGACAACCTCGGGATATATACCTTTCAGTTTTTATACAGGATATGAGATTTAGTCGAGTTTTACTTTGATCACCTCGAATGATTAGAGTTTCACCATTGATAGGAATGTGAACGACTTTCTCATCAGAAAGAATTTTGGCATGATACTTGGACAACCAGTCTATACCAATGACAACGTCGAAACTACCAAGTTTAATTGGCATGAGATCGATTTCAAAAGGTTGATTTAACAAAGTTAAAGTAAAGCCTTTTATAACGGTGTTTGTGCTTACTAAGTTCCCGTCAGCCATTTCGATATCATAAAAGGTATCTATTGTAATATACAGACTATTTAGTTTAAAGGCAAGAGATATGGATATAAAGCTTTTATCAGCACCAGAGTCAAACAATACTTTGGCTAAATGCTAATTTAGAAGAAACGTACATGTAACCACGTTTGGGTCTTGATGAGCATTTTTATCTCTTAACATGTAGGCTCTTCCCTGGGCATTGATGTTGGTCTTTCGGCACTGATTTGTATAATGCCCTTTTTCTCCATAGGCATGACATACAATTGTCACTAGTAGTTGATTACTTCCAGTGGCTGGCTTCTTGTTTCAGCAGTTCTTGGTCAAATGGCACACCTTGTTGCAAATATTACATTTGCCCGTACAAGGTTCGGTGTGATGGAGATTACATCTCTTGCACAAAGGGAGGTCTCCGGCATACCTATTGTTTCCAGATGGAGTAACAACATAAGCTCTAACAGCTTCTTGCCTTCGGTTTTGTTGTAGTTGATGATTATTGTAGCGATTGTTGGTGGTGGTGTTACGGTAGTTGTTGTTGCTGCGGGAGTTGTTGTTGAAAGTTCTTTTGTCGTCAAACTTTCGTTTGTTGTCACTTGATACTTGCACTGGAGTATGCTTGGTTACTTGATCCATTAGCCTTTGGGCTATGTTAATGGATTCCTCCAAAGTTTGAGGTTTAGAGGCAGTAACATTTCCTTCAATGCTTTGAGGTGGTCCCCCGATGAAAGCTTCCAAGAGTTTCTCGGTGTTTGGCACCATGTTCGGGCATAGGATTGTTAATTCTTGGAATCTTCTAACATAAGGTTTAAGATCATTTCCCTTTACAGTCATATTGTAAAGTTCTTCTTCCATTTTTCTGATTTCAGTCCGGGGACAATACTTGTTCATCAGAAGCCTTTTTAACTCAGTCTAGGTGATTCGATTGGCTTACTCTATTCCCATAGGCTGGGCATATGCATTCCACCAGGACAAGGCATCGTCAGTTAGAGTACCAGTAGCAAATGTTACTTTGTTTTCTTTAGCACATCTGCTACGAGAGAATATTGATTCGGTTCGTTCAAACCAGCGGACAAGGCCAACTGCTCCTTCCGCACCATTAAAGTAGAAAGGTTGATAGCTGATGAACTCTTTATAGTTTCCCATTTTTAATGCAGGATTTACAGTAGGACCGGTGTTCCTGTTAGTATTACTAGCATTTGCCATTGTTGCAGCTTGTTCTTCTAGAGCCGTAGTGACACTGTCAGCAACTAGTTTTCTAATGGCAGCTTGAGTCATGGCCGGTGCTTCAGATGTTGACGTCCTTTTGGGAGGCATTCTATCAACAAAAGACAACACATAATAAGAATGATATCACAAGTCTAAGTGCTTAAGATAAAATGCTTAAAATGAAATATTTTAGATTATTTTTGAACTTTAAGCATTTTAGCAATAACAATATTGAAACCATAAATACTAACAAAGTCAGGTATTTGTTAGCATTATTTTCTAGAGGTTGCGGTGTGATTATGGTGAATAATGATGCATATGATGAAGGATGAATGATGATGAGATGAAATGAATAGATTGGTGAAACAACAAAGTATATAACGGGATTGCCTTTGTATTAAGAACAACTTGTCTTAGTACTATACATAGTCAAGATTTGACAAGCGTTTTTATTTATACCACACATCCCGTGGCTAGGTTAAAAGCTAATACTGGAATCTAAACTAGTAGTTGGATGATTATTCCATACGGTTCTTGAGTTCGTTGATGGAGTCTTGGAGATTTTCTATATTCGCTTGGTGACGAATCTGCATGTCGTTGATAATGTCTCCTAGTTCAGTAATCCTGAAGCGGGCTAGAGAGGTCTTATGGTTACTTCCCATTTGTTTCCTCTGGAGTTTGGTAATTTGGGCACGAGCTTGTTGAAGTTCAGCTTCCAAAATATCGAAATCTTGTTGGATGATTACTCGTCCTTTTCCGAGACCTTCGACTTTATCTTCTATATGCACAATACGATCGAGAGAGAGTTCTCCTAAGTAATTCATAATTTCTTCGATTTGTTCCTCATGACGCTCTATACTTGTCTTTCGTGAGCTTTCACCTATCTCAAAGGCTTGAGGTAGGGAAGAGGTAGAAGAAGATGATCGGCCTTGTTTCTTGGGTGACAAAAATTCTTAAGGATTAGGTATTGAAGATGGAGGCATGATAGTTAGAGGCGGGTTAAGTGATTTTTCAGTATAAAAGGCTTGCAAAGCTTTCATGTAGGGATCATCATGAAATAATGAAAGAGTTGGTGAAGCTAGAGGGACTATTCCAAATGAGTTGGAAGAGCTAGAGTAAGTTTTTCCTGGTGAAGTCGGGATATAATCCGGAGAAGCCGGAGGAAGATAGTTTGAGAAGTTTGAGGAAAAGGCATCCTCCATATTGGAAGTAGGATGGTCGGGAGAAGACATCGTTCTGTTTAACAACTCAGCGGTAAATAACATAAGTTATTTATCTAGTAATATAATAGTTATGTATCTTTACATACCATTTCGGAAGATATAGCGGCACGGAGGACTTTCTTGGATGGAAAAAGAAAAGTAGTTATAGTTAAGGTTTCAACCTTGTTCTCTATAACGTGGCTCTGATACCAAATCTGTAACACCTCCATTTTTACATATAGCAGCGGAAGCTAATCTGGGGTATTACTTCAAGGTACAACAGTAATAATCATAGAAAACGAATCAAAAACGAGTCGTTTTTGAAAATTTAGTTATCATTCATTATTTCATCAGAGTTTTTACAAACGAAAGGTCCCAAAATCTAAAACACAAAGTTTAAATGATAACGGTTTTGCCATCTTCAAGTCCTCGCCACTCCGTGCCATAAGTTGCTGATTCGTCTGATAGTATATATATAAAATAACACAAATGCAAATCTCAATCAAATGTCCTTAACCAAGGCAAAAGGTCAAATTCTACACAAAGAGATTAAATATATAAGAATCAATTATAAAAAGATTCCG